>JAJPUD010002762.1:155003-294483 GCA_023553655.1 Myrmecobius fasciatus
AGAGAGAGAGAGAGAGAGAGAGAGAGAGAGAGAGAGAGAGAGAGAGAATGTTTTGCCTTGTATCTTCCGTACTTAGATGATGACTGATACTTATAGGCACTTAAATGTTTGATGACTAACTGATCTTAAAACAAAGGAATACAAATCTAACAATAGGATTGCAAGTAACTGTATAGGCCCACAGAAGAAATACTGTTGGACAAAAAGGGCCTCCAAATCATATCATATAAGAAGCTATTCATTTTATCTCTATATAATACCAGTCTTAATTCATACCACCAAACCACACACATCAGTTGGTGTTTACATACCTCCATTTCCCCATCCTTGCCACTAAAAAGTCTCCTAAAACTATTTCACTGGTAGAGATACCTGCCCAAAGAGAATATCTTTTCCATTCCATCCACAAATGATGTTTAGTGATAATGTCAATGAGAATATTTTAGGAGCTGGTGCTATTCTACCTGGAGGCCTGAAAGAGTGACCTAGCCCAAGAAAGGGGAAGAGTGCTTTGGGGCATCCATTACTGTTCTACCTTAGAGAGTTTTGATCTGAAATGAATGAGCCTGCTTTATTGAGTACCATTGGCAGCAATGGCAGCAGTGTGCCCAAGTTCTGAAAAGTCAATTCCTTTTATTTCAATAAAGAAAAAACTATTTCTGGGGAATGAGCTCTTGAGGCAAGGCAAAGATTGTGCTGCTTTAGGGATGACTAATATCACTTAATCTCTTAACTTTAAGGTTAGATCACCCAAATTAGGACTGTTATGGCCCAAGAGAGCAACTGGGAGGCAGGTTGTTTCAATAAATCCCAAATGTTTTATGATTGCTTTGCTTCCTAGCTTCTTAACCTTCACAGAATATCAGAGGTAGAAGGAATTCTTTAATCCAGCAACCTTGGTTTACAATGAGAAAAATAGGGATTCAAAGAACTGAGGTAACTTACCCAAGATCACATCCCATTATTCTCCTTACTGGTTTTCTGTGTCCAACCTTTAAGTTCTTACCCCCATATCATGTTTCCACTACAACTAATCACTCATTTTGTTATTTATTTGTAATGCTTAGCTTGATTTCAATGACAAAAAAATTATTATCTCTTCCTCCCAAAGGAGGCTCTTTGAGCCCCTAATAAAGGATAAAGAGGCTGTTAAGCAAAATCATATTAACTCATACAATGGAACACAATTTCACTGGAATTTGAGCAATTTTTTCCTATTGTACTCATTCCTTTGTCCCTTGATCTCTTCTAATTCTCCTGAAAAAAAAAATAGTAATTCATTAACCTATAATAGGTACTTTGTAAATGTTATTGAAATGGATTTTAAAATAAATTTTATTATATTAGCCCTGAGCTATCAGAAACTATTTAGATTAAATTATTTTTCTTTCACCTCAACTGCTCCCAGTCTCTTTTCTTTCCAATTCATCCTCCATGCCACTGACAAATTATTATTCCTAAAATACAGGTCAAACTGTGTTACTTCCCTTCTCAAAAAAATTCAGTATCTATCCATTGACACCAAAATAAAATATAAATTTCAGCCCAGTATTTCAAGCTGTCCATAATGTGGCTCCCCACACACATACTTTTTTTAAGACACTTTACTTATTCTACTAGCTTTTCTACCAAACTCAACATACCATCAACTCTCACTGCCATATCTTTTCACAAGCTACATTCCCCCATATCAAGATTGTTCTTCCTCCTCAGCTCTGGCTCTTAAAATCTCTAGATTTCTTCAAGAATCATAGAAAACATCACATCCCACAGCAAGCCTCTCTTGATTTCCCCAGTTTTTAGTCTCATAAAATTAATTTTATTTACTTATCTGTGTATTTATTGTATGTCCCTTGTAATACTTAATAAGCTCCTCTAGTTTTTATTTTTGTATAACCACACCTAGCACAATGCACCATGTGTGCTTAATAAATGTTTATAGAAATGAATTGAAAATAATGTCAAGCTATCAGGAATAAGTTAAATTATAATCATCATTCTCTGTTTAACATAGTTAGAAAATATGTAATGCAATTTAAGTATGGCTTATTCCAGCCACCTATCCTGGCTCTCTTGCTGTCCTATTTCATTGCACTATGCACCTTCCCTTTCCCCTGTTTCCACATGGAAAAACATGTCAAGGCAATGGCTTATGGATCAACAAAGCATCCTTGTGACTCCTCAGAATAAAACTCCATTAGTTTGTTCCCACAACCCAATATGCTTTATATCAACACCAAATCTATGATCTCATTTTCCATTACAAGGCAAACTCTGTGAGGGAAGAGATTGTTTCATTTTTGCATTTATATCCTCACTTTATGTGTCTGACTCAAAATACCACAAAGAATTTTTTATTTATCAATTTATCAAAATCATTAAAATTAAAAGGCTTCATGCAAAAACTGTCTAACTTTCAGCTACATAGAAAATCTACTTTGAAGAATATTTTACTCTCCTACATGAGCCAAGTAAATGAGTTATCACCATATAAATTTACAGTCAGTAAAAGCCCATCTCCAAGTTATCAATGAGTAGTCAAGGTACATCTAGTCAACACATCCATGGTAGAACTCCTAGGCAATAATTTATAGTACCTGAGCTAAATCTTGGACTTAGCACTTCAGCAACTGTTGCTAATGATTAAAATGGTGAGAAAGAGGTAGGGAATAAATAAAAATATAATTTCTTAACTCTCAGATTCCCAAGACACAAACCACTCAGTGGCATACAAATAATTTTATTTTATTCTCTACTGAAAGTAGATTTAAATCAAGTTTAGGCTTACATTGCCTCTGGGAAAAAAAATGGAAAGAAAAGGAAGAATATATGGATAGCAATTACTGCTCTAGATATCAAGGCAAAGGTGGCCCTAAATCTTATCTTTGAGAGAATAATGATGGATTTTTATTTCTTCTCTCTCTTAGTAGTATTTCCCTCACTAACACATTCTGTCCTCTGCAGCTTTCTTTTTCCTTCAATTTCTCCTTCTTGCATTTACCATGTTATAACCTGTAGATTTCTTATACAAATGCTTTCTAGGGAAATTTCACAGCTGAACCCATTTACTTCTTCTAATTAGTTCTTTTGTCCTATAATCATTTATTTTCCCACTATACCAAACTTTCCCAGGTGGTACTTAACATGTTTCACCCACTTGGGGAATACCTGGATGTCTCTATCTGTGGCTAAACATTCACAACATATGATCTTGACCTGATCTTAATCAAATCACTTTATTTCTATGAGCTTAGCTTCCTCATTGGTTAAAATAAATATGGGGAATTAAATCAAATTGGAAGTATTAAACATATGATTTTAGGGCCACATATGGACCACAAAACTGAGTACTGACTGAACCAGATTAAAATGTAATTGAGAAATATTTAACAAAGTAAATAGAAATGCAACAAAACATAAATAATGTTAATATATGGCTTTCCAAGTCAATATCCTTGACTTGGATCCTTATATACAGTTAAGTGACTCCTTTTTCTATTTGAGTTTGATATCACTGGCTCAGATAATCATTAAGATTTTTTTTTCTAGGCCAAAATTTCTGTGATTCCAGATTCATCCTCAACTCTTAAATGAGTCGATCTGAAACTAGCGTTCTTTGTATAGGATGCTATGAAAGTTCAAGGCTACACAAGTCAAAACATTTGAATTCTATTCTGTAGAGCTATCCTAAGAGAATATATTGGTCTGTAAAGTAAAATTACTGAATAGAAAAAGTGAAAACTAAAGTCAGCCAAAGAGAGTGACTATAAATAAAAAGCTTGCAGCCAGAAAAGTGGAAATTAAATGACAAGAAAATAATGACTTATAAGGACAATAAATACCAGCTTCCCCAGTCTCTACTCCAGTGTCTCTGGGGTAAAACCCAAGCAAATGCTTGCTTGGGAATTTTTTTTAAAAGCTTACTCAGCAGAATGTACAGAAATTTGAAGATTCCATAAGCCCCTGAAATTAAGATGCTCAAGTTACTCACAGTCTATCTTTAGTGTCAGAGGAATATAGATAACTGTAAATCTTCTACTCACTACCGGCTGGTATCTATAAACTTGAGTGATGGTACAGTACTAACGTAATTAAGAAGCATTAATCTGATTGATTCTAGCATAGTAGGCATATTGTCCATAGGAACCTTGTCAGCATTTTCAACATTTTTCCCATGACCAAAAGGTTTAGTATTTCATAGATGGATCATGATTTAGGGGAAAGGGCATCAGACCAGAAATAAACAGATTTAGGGTCCAGTTCTGAATTTATCACTAACTAGCTATGTAAGCTTGATTAAGTCACAACATTTCTGGATCTCAATTTCTTCAACTGTACAAAGAAGTACAGATGATACTCAGTAATCTTTAAGGGACCCTTCTACCTCTGATATCCTAGCATTCTATGAATAATTACAACTACTACAACTATTTCTTTATTTCTCCCTGCCCAAATATGTTATTTTCCCCATTAATACCCTGCAAGTAATTCCTTATTTGTCAGGAAATAAGTAATTAGACACCAGCTATGAGGTTCTGACCTTAGAATAAGATTCACTATAAGATTATAGTATCCAAAGTATTGTTGGTTTGACCCAGCTTACCTGTCTATCTAGCTTCTAGGACCTCTTAGATGCTCTGAGTTTTTGCCAATCATAACTTGTAGCTGATATCTGGGATCCTGACATCCTAATTTGTTATAAATTCCTTAATCTTCATCATGTCTAATTAGAATGTAGATTTTACATCTGCACTCCAGAATAGTGAAAAGAGCACTGGAAGTTAGAAGTCCTAATGTTTGAATCCTGTCTCTCTACTGCCTGTTATTTCATTGTTCTAGACTACAGTTTTCTGTCTTTGAAATGAGAATATTAAACTATAAAACCTCTAAATCATCTTGTCCCATCATTTTACAAGTTCTGCTAATTTTATATTTTCTTTATTTCAAGTCCTGACAATTACTCAGTAAACCCCCTTCTACCACTGTTTGGCATGTCAATGAATTTACCTGAGAACGGGAGGGGCCCTAAGATTTGCCAAAAGAAAAATTGAATCACTACGTCATTGACTGTGACTGCCTGACTGATGTCATATACCATATTAGACTATAGATGGAGAATGAGATTTTCGTGTGTGATTGTAAAAGCTAGCTCTTTTTATTTTCTAGTTTTTTGCTACTGAAGTCTACTTCCCTGAATCCATTCCCCCTTTTCACCTGGAACAGAGAAGTAGAGATGTTGACAGTTACTTGGCATTTTTATTTTATCATATTTTAATAAACCACAAGGCCACAGTGAGAATTGCTTTTGAAATAAAAACATAAAAATTTGGTTGGCTTAAAATAACTTTCTCAGATGTAGAGTGAACCAAATGAGATGTTTATAATTTCTTTTTTTTTCTTTTTTTTTATTTTATTTGCATAACATATGTGTGGGTAATTCTTCAACAATAACCCTTACATAGCTTTCCGTTACAAAATTTTTCCCCCCAACTCCCCACCCCTCCCCTAGATGGCAGGATATCCACTACATGTTAATTGTGTTAAAATATTGGCAAATCGAATATATGTATACATATTTCCAAACTTGTCATTGATGTGCAAGAAAAATCTTATCTACATAAATGGTACATCAGATAAAGGAAACACAATGTAAGCAAACATCAATCAAGAATATGAGAATGTTATGTTGTGGTCCACATTTCACATCCCTCTCTCTGGGTGTATATGGCTTTCTTCAGTGAACAATTGGAGGTGGTTTGAAACATTTCATTGTTGAAGAGAGCCATGTCCATCAGAATTGATCATCATATAGTAAGTACTGTTGTTGCCGTGTATAATGATCTCCTGGTTCTTCTGATTTCACTCAGCATCAGTTCATGCAAATCTCTCCAATCCTCTCTGAAATCCTCCTGTTGGTCATTTCTTACAGAGAGATGATTATAATTTCAAAATTTCAGTGACTACGTCATATTCCATTTTTTGGATACTTAGATCAATATTGAATAGAAGCCAAAACTTTATCATAAATGGAGCAAGCTCAGAATGGTGCAGCATGACAGTAGTCCCAGTAGAGAGTGCCCTTGGGAAATGTAGCATTAAGGGAAGTCTGCATAGAATCTCTGTCAACTAAAGGACAGAACTTAGGCAGTCACTGGGCTGGTGACTTGCATGTAATACCACCTTGTTAAATTATGTGTCTCATTATCTTGCTGGTTAATTAATCAATTAACTGATAGCCTTATTTTCTGTAGGCTTACACTATGGGCCACTATTGCAACTTCAATGCCAAGTTTAAGCACACCATCAAATGCGCATGTAGCTCACACCATCAAGGTGAACATAGAATTTGTTATCCATAGCTATATCAGTTATAGACAATAAATGCTACATTCATCTTGATCTGGAAACAACTTCTAAAAGCTTTCATCTTCCTTCTTTCTAAAATGAGGGATTTGGGCTTTAAGGTCTCTGTTAGCTCTCAACTTACAACCTTATGACCCTAAACCAAATAGTGGTAGTGACCGGTATGAGTCAAAGTAGTCAAGGAAAAGCTTCATGGAGAAGGAAAAGGGAAATGGCCAAAGGGGATACAGAAGACTGGGAAGATTAAGGAAGTGAATGGAAACAGCACCAAAAATCAAAGGGGAAAATTGAGCTTTGAGTGCCTTTGAGGGAGAAAATGAGAAAATCCATCAGTAAAATAAGAGAGGTCTTTCTTAGTATGAAAACCTGTGGGTGGTTGATTTGGGGGGAAGGGGCAAAATGTATTAAAGCACTTTGACACAGAAGCAAAAGTCATTCCATCTGTGACTGAATAAAATATCTAGGAAGAAAAATATGGTAATTCTGCTTTACAAGTTACAACAGAAAGGAAGACAAGCCTATAGAGTGATGTACTCCTATATGATGCATCAGTCTTTGACTGCAAATAATAACATGATGTTCAAAAGCACATGCTCAGAAAGTCTGAGTTGAAAGGGCCCTCAGAGTCTATCTAGTCCAATAAAAATAAGAATCTACTCAACAACATTCCCCAAAAGGTAGCTCCTATCTTTTTCTTGGAGACCAATAGTGAGATGTGACTCTAGATCTCCCACAGCAGCCCATTTTTCCTTTGAGGTAGCTCAAACCATAAGGAAAATTTTCCTCACATCAAATGTAAATCTTCCTCTCAAGAGCTTCTACCTATTACTCCTACTTCTGTCCTCTGGGGTCAAACAAAAAGTTTAATTTGACTTTTAATTACTTATGTTCCCTGAATCTTTCATGGTCCCAGTTAAATACCCCCATTTCTTTCAACCAATTCACACATAGCATGACCTTAATGGCCTTTCAGATTTATAACAAATTTTTCCCCTTCATCCTTTACTTTTTCCTCACCTGGGTTGTGGGGTAGACTTTGGGTATATCTCTGGGTAACAAAAGCTTAATATTTTAATATATATATATATATATATACACAATAACAAGTACTCTACTTCTCCTTAACAACATTAACTACATATCTGCCCATCCCAAAAAAATTACATTATAATTATGCTCTCTTATGTCTACCATTAAACCACAAACAGGAATTTAGAAAACAAAGATAATACTTTAGCCTTTGGGTCTCTCAACAACTGGCAACTATTCAGACTAAATTAAACTAATTTATAGTGAAACGTATTTATATTAATAAATGCTATACAATTAAAGTAAGTTCATACAAATTAATTCATTTATTACATTTTTGTTAAGCAAACTATTTGCCTTGCTTTCATGGAACTTATAGTCTAATGTGGATAAGAAAGAACTGAACATAAATCATGGAAATACAGATTTAGAGTGGGAAGGAATCAAGACTAAATCCAATCCTTCCTTTTATGTACAAGATGTCTATCTTATATGTGTGAGATGTTAGCTAACACATAACAGAGATGCTATTAATGAGTTTGATGTGCTTCTTTATTTTTGCATAAAGAATTAAATTTGGCAAATTTTTGATACCTTTTACAGTTGCCAAATTTTTTATGAACCCCATATTGTTACATGAACCCATATGAGATCATGACCCACAGTTTAAGAAACCTTACAATATTTTTATTTGTACCTTCAGCCTCCAAACAACTTTGCTGTAAACAATATTGTATGGTAAATTCATTAGCCAAGCACAAATAAACTATTACAAAGCTGATGGTCATTCCTTATTTGGGAAAGTAGAGTTCAAGTTCAGAGAAAATATCATGTAGGAGCTGACATTTCAATTGGGTTTTAAAAGTATGGTTTGGGGGCAGCTAGGTGACGCAGTGGATAGAGCACCAGTCCTGAAGTCAGGAGGATCTGAGTTCAAATCTGGTCTCAGACACTTAACATTCCCTAGCTATGTGACCCTGGGCAAGTCACTTAACCCCAATTGCCTCAGCAAAAATAAATAAATAAATAAATAATAAAATAAAATAAAATAAAAATAAAAGTATGGTTTGAATTCAACAGGCAAAGAGAAGAATGGAACACACTATAAGCAAAGAGAATAGCACGAATATGACATATAGCCAGACTGAGGGTAGAGAATAGTTCAGCATAATAAAATATAGAAGATAACAGGAGCTATTCCTAAAAATCTCAGGTGGCACCAGACTACAGAGGGCCTTGAAGACCAACAAAGGAGTTTGAACTTTATAATAGGCAAGAGAAAATCTCAGAGTTGAACTGAATCTCAAAAGAATATATATTATAGCAATTTCTAAATCATATCTTATCTTTTAAGGCTCCAGGCACTCAATAGTGATTAAATATCCATGAGCATTCTCAGTCCTGCTAAATCTTCTTGACCCCCAACATCTCAATTGACTAATATTCCCAGATAACTTTCGCCCCATTTCATCTCTATTGTTAGCTATCTTCTCTTCCTTTCTCCTTTTACCTGCCAGAAAGATGTTGATATTAATAATGCTTTACAATTTTCAAAGTACTTTCATATATAGTATCTCTTTAAATCTTCTGAAAAGCCTATCTATGAAGTAAGCAAGAGAAATTAAGGTTCAGAGATAATTTAAGTTACAAGTTACAATAGAAAAAAAAAGTTAAGCCTTTAGAGTGATATTACAGGTTAAATTACTGTCCTGAATCACGAAGCAGCACCAAAACTGGAACTCAGTTCTTCTTTATCATGTTAGTGCTGTTTTTTTAATTTAATTTATTTTTTCATTTAATAAAAATATCTCTTCTCCCCTTTCTACTCCTTCTATTAAAAAAAATTTAAATTCTTATTACAAATGTGGATTATTAAGCAAAACACATTTTCACAATGGACATATCTTAAAAAACATGTCTCAATCTGCATTCTATTCATCACTTCTTTGTCAGGGGGTGGGCAGTATATTTCAATCAGAGTCCTCTCTAATGATGGTTGGTGGTCATTATGTTGATCAGAGATTTTTATGTCTTTCAAAGATGTTGTGTTTATAATTTTCTTTACAATGTTATGGTAATTGTATTATTCCATCAGATTCATAAACTATAATATGCCCAATCATTTCTCAAATGATGTGCAAACATTTAATCTTCTGTTTCCACTTCTTTGCCATCACCAAAAGAGGTACTATAAATATTTTTGCACATTTTCTGGGGTCAATATAATGTTTATGAAATCATAGATCTAGACCTTGAATGGAACCCAAAGACCATTTAGTCAAAGACTCTTTAATCTTTTTATGACATGGACTCTTTTGTCAGTCTGGCAAAGAATATTGGTCACTTCCGAGAGTAGCATTTTTAAATGCACAAAATAAAATACATAGGATTATAAATGAAACCAATTATATTGAAATACAGTAATCAATGGCTAAAATGACAGGAAAAGATAATGATGAATGTTGGAGGGGATGTGGGAAGGCTGGGACACTGATGCATTGTTGGTGGAGCTGTGAATGGATCCAGCCATTCTGGAGAGCATTTTGGAGCTATGCTCAAAAAGTTATCAAATTCTGCATACCCTTTGACCCAGCAGTGTTTCTATTGGGCTTATATCCCAAAGAGATCTTAAAGGAAGGAAAGGGCCCCACATGTGCAAGAATGTTTGTGGCAGCCCTTTTTGTAGTGGCAAGAAACTGGAAATTCTCCCATCAATTGGAGAGTGGCTGAATAAATTATGGTATATGAATGTTATGGAATATTATTGTTCTGTAAGAAACAACCAGCAGGATGATTTCAGAGAGGCCTGGAGAGATGTGCATGAACTGATGCTGAGTGAAATGAGCAGAACTAGGAGATCATTATACACGGCAACAACAAGACTATATGATGATCAATTCTGATGGACATGGCTTTCTTCAACAATGAAATGTTTCAAACCAGTTCCAGTTGTTCAGTGAAGAAAGCCATATACACCCAGAGAGAGGGATGTGAAATGTGGACCACAACATAACATTTTCATGCTCTCTATTGATGTTTGCTTGCATTGTTTCCTTTCTCTGATTTTTCTTTCTTGTAGATATGATTTTTCTTGCACAACAATTATTAGTGTGGAAATATTTATACATATATTCGATTTGTCAAGTATTTTAACATAATTAACATGTAGGGGATATCCTGCCATCTAGGGGAGGGGTGGGGAGTAGGGAGGAAAAATTTGTAACAGAAAGCTTTGTAAGGGTTAACGTTGAAGAATTACCCATACATATATTTTGCAAATTAAAAAAAAAGAAATACAGTAATCAAAATATATTTTAAAACAGGGCTAAGGACCACATTTAAAGATCACTAATCTAGTCCAGCTTCAAGGGCTCATTCTTATTGTCATTTTCATTGATTCCCTTAGAACCTTCAGTAGGCTGGTTTCCTTATTATTTTCATATTCTCCATAAAGGTTTTTCAGAATTGATGTGAGAATCTTTTTGGCCAGAAAACAAATGAGTTAAGAAGTAATGAAGTACCTAGGATATTATTCTCCCCTATCCCATCAGATTTTCATATCCCCTTATCCTCAAATAATAGCATTCCTAACAGTACTTAATAAAACAACTTGCCTAGAACTTGCCACTCTCTTTTCGCTTTCTCTTTGTCTTCCTCCAAAATCTATTCTATTATCTAGTTATCAAGCAAATGTATTTTTCTGTGCTCACTTATCAAATCTGATCTTTTTTTTTCTTTTTCTTCCTTTTATTCTCTTTTACTTTTGATAATTAAACATATATATCCTAAGATAATGATTTTAGCAAACTTCAGTATATCCTTCATGGTGCATATTTTTCATTAATTTGTGCCCTCTGTAGTACATAATATTTTCATCAATCAAGCATTTATTAAACATTTATAGTACTCATTCAGCATATTGTGCCAGATATTGTGCTAAGTGCTGGGAATACAAAAAAATGAGACAACTCTTGTCCTCAAAGAGTTTTTATTCTATTAGATTCTACATTTTGCCATTTTCACATTTCTAACTACAAATTTAATAAATGCCTTTTGTTGGAGTCTGTCCTTTTAAAATCTAGGGTAATTAAGAAAGGCTGAACACAACAGGATTGTTCTAAAGCCAGACCCAACCTTCAGGTCCCAATAGCAGTGGAAGCTGAAGTTTACTGCCTCCAATTCAGCATTGCTTACCAAAATGAATTCCAACCAGTCCATGGAAATGGAGTTACTTTTCACTTCAGAGACTTTTGGAAACAATAAAAGCAAGCCCATTGCTTAAGGTTGCCTGATAAAATACCCTTCCTGCCTCTTCCTATTTTTCCTACTCTTCCCATTGAAAACAGCATTAGGGTTGGGTGAAGTGTGTTTCATGACTAGATCGGGGAACCATTCCAATTTCATTCTGTTCACCTCAATTATTTAGGTCTGAACAAACCTCCACAAAAGCCAAGTCAGAGGGGAAGGTATCAAAATAGAAATCCTCTGTTCAGAATAATGTGGGCATGAAATTCATCACTGACTTCCCCAGGGCTCAAAATGATCAAAATAACAATAATCGAAACATATATTTCTACATTTAATAAGATCAATTGAAATAATATGTGTAAAGTGCTTGACACAGTTCCTGATATATAGTAATTGCTAAACAAATGCTTATTCCCTTCCTTTCCCCTAGTAAAAAAATCTTAATTAAAAAAAAGTAGCCAGAATTCATAAGATTTGCAAAGTGATTTACAATCTCATTTCATCCTCACAAAAACCATGGGAAATAGGCATTATTATTACACCCATTTTATAGATAAGGAAACTGAGGCAGATAGAAATAAAGTAACCTACCCAGAGTTACACAGCAGTAAGTGCCTAAGGCTAGCTTTGAATCCCGATCTTAACTTCTGTTCCAATAATCTATCCAGCTTTGCCTCAAGGAAGAGTCTGAAGTTCAACTGTAATCCTCCATCAATGCAGAAGAGCACCTGTGAAAACTAGTGTCCTATCTCACCTGATCTGTCTGATATTCCTGTCTTGACTGATCTTTGGACTAGAATTATTTTTGCTCCCTTGAGAAAAGCCAAAAGTTAAATTTGACTACAGAGCACAATGTATGGTGAGCCAACCAATTTTGTTTCTATGAGGTTTGACATGCAATTATTGCAAAGATAACTGTATTTCACAAGTCTATGGTGGGCCCAGCTGTATTTATCAGGCCATACTGAAGATGCAAAGCACTTTTGGAAATGCTGAGTTGCTGCAATGCCCTTATCGAGTTGCTGCCTGCCACTTGCACATAATCTTTTCCTCCTCAAAAGTGCTGAGCTCAGTGACTCTCTTACTTCCAAAAAGGAGTAAGACAAATCCCAAATCTTACATAACAGCTTTGTACCATTTTTGTGCAACATCTGTGATGCTCTTCTCTCTGGGGAGTCCATGAAATAAAAAATTTCCAGGGAAACAAAAGAAAAAATTTCCAAGTGTATAAAAAGCACTCTGAATTTGAAGTCAAAAAAGCCTGAGTTCAGATGATGGAGCTGTGTGATGTCAGAGAGATGACTTAACCTCACTGAGAGCCTTCTTTTCCCCATTTGTAAAATCCAAATTAATTTGGACTAAATGACCTCTAAGGGGGACAGCATGATGACACAGTATATAAAGCATTGAGTCTAGAATCAAGAAAACCTAAATTCAAATCCGGCCTTAGATACTCATCAGATGCATTACCCTGACCAAGTCATTTAACCTTCTTTATTTTATTTCCCTCATCTGTAAAATAAGCTGAAGAGGGAAATAGCAAGGTGTTCTAATATCTTTGCCAACAAAACCCCAAACTAGGTTACAGAGTTTGAACATAACTAAAACAATTGAACAACACCAAAATTATCTCTAAAGTCCATTTTACTTCTAAATCCTGTACTCCTATGATATTATTTATATTATGAGGTTGTTGAAAGGAGAGAGCAAAGTGAACTAAAACTAAGTTTCATTTACACAACACCTCCCAGTAAGGAAATTCCCTTCATCAAACGCAGATCACCACCTGCTCAGCAATTTGGTCTTAGAGAATTAATTAAGTACCTAGAGAATTGAGAGGTTAAATAATTTGCTCAAGGTACACCCAATGTCATACTAAAATAAGATTTCTAAAACACAAATTATCAGAGCTCAGGCATCTATGAGAGACAGAGACGAGATTGTAACTCTTCAGTATTCTTTCCACTATACCATACTTCAATTTCTCCTCTCACCTGAGAAAGTGATTCTTCCTTGTTTAATTGGCTGCTTTTCTGGGATCGAGATTCCAGGAAACCAAGATAGGAACTTCATTTTCACCAGGTCCAGGAATGAAAAACAAAGGAAGGAATAAAACAAAAATTTATACAGAGGCTCTATTTTCTACCTAATACTGCCTGAATACAGCAGAGTGAAAGTAAGAATTCTGCCTAGATAAGATAGCCTGGTTGGGGTGAATTTGGGCATAAAGTCAAAAATGTCCTTGAGAGACTGAGTTTTGAATGAGCAAGGGAAAAAGAGGGGATTTTTAGGTCCCATATACAGCTGTTGTCCTTCTTTTTTGAAGAGGACCAAAATGACTTCACCATGTTACAGTTCAGGTACAGTGAGATCCTCTATGGTTGATCAGATCAATACAAGCTCAGACTGTTCTGCCACAGGTTGGACACAAATAGTCCTTTTGAACATTTGGGGTGGATTCTCTAATTTTGTACATCTCATGTTTCTTTTGGGCTAATTCAATTCTGCTTAGATCATAGAGCACAGCACCTTCTCTGATGAGGGAACTGGGGAGTCCTGTGCCAATATCTCCCATGTCAAATAATCAGTTCTAAAGTACGTGAAAGACCTTAAGAGTGTCCTTGTTATGGCTTTTTTCTGACCATCTTGTGAGCACTTGCCACATATGAGTTCTCCATATAATAATCTTTTAGCCTGCATACATTTGGTATTAATATAATAAGAAAATAATTGTTTTTCTCAAGGGGTATTCTAGAACCCTGAGTGGGAGATGTAGCCAGTCTTTTTCTGAGATGGTAAGTCCAGAGTTGTCTTGTTTTTATATCTGCTACATGGCAAAGTGTTTTACACATGATGCTTAATACATATTTGTTGAATTGAATGCCACTCACTTTGTAGTATTTCCCTTACTATAACTACGCCTTCTCTATTTCATGGAGCAGTAGAGCTTTAAGTGCTTTTGGGGAGTGAGAGGTGAAATACAAAATATGAAATGATAAGACACAGTAGCAACAAGTCAGGAATGCTAATGCCCAGCTCTGGAGTGGGGGAAGTGTGCTTAAAATGCTTTTAAGCTTAATCTTCATTATTAATATTTTCTCCACCATTTTCTGAAGTCTAGATAATCAACAAAACAATGAAACAAGCTCTGATCTGTAACATTTACAGATTTCTGAGCCATAAAAGCACCTACTGAAAATTTAACAATAGGCTCTCTGAGACTGTAAGCTGGCTCCAGCATGCTCCTAGGATAGTGCCACAGAGAAAGTGACTTGTAAGGACAGAGAGGACTTAAATCTCAATCACCCAATACAGAAACTTTAAACTTCAAAGCCAAAGAACAGTAGTAATTGGTTTCTCTTTCCCCAGTTTTGCAGCTGAGTCTCCTTACCCTATTCTATATGTGATGAACTATGGAAGTAAGCCCTCAGAGATCCCCTCAGCATGAAGACATCAAATGGAAAAGCAATTGTTCCAAAGTTCATCTCTGTGATTCTGAGGAAGAGTCAAGTCCCAAGCACCAAATTCTTGAATTTTCATTCAAAGATTGACCCAACTTGGAAACATGAGTTTATGTTCAACTGAAAATTGGTTAAATCCTATTATGTTTCCTATTTTTTTCTAACGACTGACTCATAGAAAGCAAAGCCATGAAGGCTAAGAAAATTGAACTGAACACCTAAGTTCAGAGAAACCTGTGTATTGTCTAGAAATTGCCTGGATCTGAGAGAGGCTATAAAGGTATAACTGAGTGGTAGACATTTTGTTATATTTTGTTTTATTGCCATTATTGATTGTATGACCAAAAATAATATATTGTATATAGTATCCAAGTATACTTGCATTTCCTTTGGGAAGCCAACTTTATTATTCCAAGGTCACATATCTAAGGATCATTGAAAGTTCAGGAAAGAGGTATGGTTTCCAATAGGTATTCAGAGCTTATTCTAACATGATGAATTCACACAACCCTTGCTTCAGAGCTAAATGACATGGTCACCTAAACAGTGTCAAAGCTAAGGAATAAAAGGACTTTCACTATCTAACAACCAGAGAGATCAGTACTTCCACTTACCACCATGACTACCAAAGGGAGTTGTCTTGTCTACAAGTATTATATCTACAAGGTCATTTATACTTTAATAACATAACTTTAATAACAAAAATAATACTTTAGTAACTATGGATTAAAGACAACACTTTAATCCAAAGGAATGATTCTCAGAGTATGATACATAGACTTTTCCATTCACATCTTTAAGATTCAAGCACATACCAGTCATATACACATAAATGGAGATATCCCACAACAAGCCTCTGAGTACAACAAATACCACTGATTCAATTCCCTTCTATATCCTCCCCTTGAACTCCAACTTGTGTCCCACTTAGACTTGTGCCCTCATCTCTCAACACTTGGCTCATCTCATGAGCAAAATTTGGTTTCTTTCTTTCTCAACTCTTCTTTCAATTGTTCTTAGGCAAGTGAAATGTGCCCCTCAGTCCAATGAGAAGCTTCCTTAATCAAGTTTTTAAGAATTTCTGTCCTTAACCTAGATCAAACAACAATTTCTAATAAAATAACCATATCAAAAAGGAGTTCCTTTCTAGGAAAAATCTTTACATAATATTCAATTTTTATCAATATTCCAAACAACTGATAAAACTTCCAATCTAGTTTGTTCTTTTTCATCCATCAGTTAGGGTCAAATTATTTTACTAAAATAACAGAAATCTGGCATAGATTACTCATGATATACAGGCTGCATATTCCAAATTATTCTCCAAATTTGGCCACCTTTTAAAGAGTAAATTAGTGAGATTTATGAATGCAACTGAACAGTGCAATTTGCATAATGAGCACTTCAATTGTTTAACTAGTTAATCAACAAATATTTATTAATCATTATGTGCCAGGAACTGTGCTAAGTGTCAGAGATGCAAAGAAAGACAAAAACATGCTCCCTGTTCTGAAGAAGCTCACATTCTAATATAGGAAGCATCAAGCACTGGTTTACATATCGACAAAAGATATATGCTGAAAATGGGAGTTTGTCCTTTATTCTCTAAGAAGTCATAACAACAGGAAGATGATGCCATGACTTGCAAGTAATAGATTTAAGTGAGGAAGGACTGTGCAAAGTCATCAGCCTCACTCAATCCTCCAAAGCCATCTGAAACCAGTGGAAAGATATAGATCAGGATGACTGCAAATGGTAGTTTCAGAGGGAAGGCATTATCAATGGGAAAGACTTCCTGAAGAAAATGTAATCTCAAGCTGTCTTGAAGAAAGCCATCTAGGAGTCCAAAGGTAAAAATAAAAATCATTCAGGCAAGAAAGGCAACCACTAAAAATTCATGGAATTGGAAAATGGAGCCTCTCATATCTGAGTAGCAGAAAGCAGACCAATGTGCTGGATGGTAAAATTTGAGAAGGGGAGTAATGTTTAAAAAAAAATTAGAAAAGCATGCTAAACTGGAGATTTTCTCTTTGACCATGAAGGCAATAGAGAACCTCTGGAATATATAGAGTAGGGCTAATGTAGCCTCTAGATGAAGACCACATGGTTTCTTGAAGGTTATGATGGCACAGAACAAGTTTTGGCAGGTCCTAAAAAGTTTCAGAGGATTCAGACACGAACCTAGTATTGGAAGTGTGTGTGTGTCATATAAGTACCAATCTAGCTAGGGTAAGAAAAGCTCATCACCAGATGACTATCCATCAGGCTCTTATTTCCATTCTGGCCACAGAAATTCATTAAACAATTTCCTTAAACATGGAGGAGCTGCAATTGTATTGCTAGAGGGGAAACTCATCATAGAGATAAGAGCATGGATCTTTATAGTATTCACATAATATTGTTATTCCCTACATTCTATTTAATTTATCTGAAGAATATTCATCAGATAGTTCTTTATTTGTTCTAAACTTTTATCAGTCAATAAGAATTTATTAAACACCCACTATGTATCAGACACTGATAAACACTGCAAATACAAAAAGAAGCAAACTTGCTTTATTCTCTTTATGATCTATGGGGCCACCATAATGGTGCTATCTCCTTACTGAAATCTTACTCTTAGGCCTCACTGTGTTATGTAAGTGATCATGGGTTCTTGGAGACTATGCCAGAAAAGTGAAAACTTTGACATGTCCTATTAAATTAGAAAGATTTTTACTATAGCTCTAAATTGGAGAACCAAATTTGGAACATTTGGATTAAGTTCAGTCTTATCAATAAATTGCCTGCAAGAGGAAGAAGTTTTTAGCCTTAGCAATACATGAAGACTATATATTAAGGGGTTGCAATCTGCCTCAATAAAGAAAATATTCCCTCACAAGATCCTTGAAATTTTGAAATATAAAACTAGATGCACCATAGTAAAGAGAGGAATTTTCCCCCATATCTACACTTTCTAATTCTGGATAGGCAAAGAATATTTATGTTTGAGTTGACTCAAAATACTCAGTTATCAAGGAAAGATTTACTCAATTTCTTTGGAGTCAAACAAGGATTAGATGATGTCTAAAATTCCATTTAGCTCTAAATTCAATAATCTTTCAAGTCAGGTAAGTGGTCTAACACATTTTAAAAACATCTTTATCAAGAAGATTTGATGATATTAATTACCAATCATCATCATCATCATAGCTAGCTTGTATATACTAAAGTTTATAAAGTGTTTTACATAAAAATAATTGCATTGATATAGAGCTTTAAGTTTGCAAAGAAATTTGCATTCCTTATTTCATTTGATCCTTAAAGATATTATTCCTATCTTCAGATGACAAAATTGAGGCACAGAGTGGTTCAATGACTTGCCAGGATCATATCCTGGATTTAAACTCAGGGTTTTCTTTACTCCAAATCTAGTCCTCTCTCCATTGTACTACCTAGATGTCTGCTGAATAAAAGGGGATTTAAATGTTTCTTGCTCATCATAAAACACAAATAACCATAGCATCCTAGTAAATCAAAATCTTATTATAGTGAAATAAGGGCAACATCATTGATCGGTGCTTCAATTTACAAAATTCTTTTAATTTTCATAGTTTGGTATAGTCCATTCCAAGACAGGGTTTTATCATGCTGATATTATCTTTTACATATAAGCAAAAAAAAAATAGGCATCCGCTTAAAGAGTATGCATATATGGGGACAGCACTAAAAAGTCCATCTATTGCAAAAATATTTAATTCACTAATTAACTACCACACATTAAATGTCATCATTTTTAAGACATTGTTTATGAGTAAGATATGGTGACTCCAGGAGCTCTTAATTAAATTACAAATACTTCTACAAGGGCTAATAAATTTAAAATTATTTTCCAAGAGAAGCCAAGAAAAGATTCCTAAGACTTTAATACCTGGGACAAATAAGTTTTTATGGTGAAGTAAGTGATGGAGGCAAAGCAATAAACTCAGGAATGCTTAAGGCAATTAAATTAATAAACAAGTATTAATTTGGGGGCATGGTCTTAAGGAAGTAGATCAAGTTGGAGTAGGGAAGGGAGAGGGACCTCCCTCTCCCAACCAAGTAATTCAAAGGACTTCATAAAAGTACTAGATACATGCATGACCAAGAGGCTCCAAAAACAGGAAAGAGAAATAAAGAAAAGTCCCAATTTAAATATATATATACACATATATATATACATATATTATGTTATGAAAAAGCTTGTCTTATCTCATAAATTTAAAATAAATTTCAAACTAAAAATAGAAAGTGCCACAGACATTGTTTTCAGTTCTGGGTGCCACATTTTAAAACTTTGCAAGTTAGAATACTTACAGAGAAGGTTGACCACATGGCTCATAGCTTTAAAACTCAAAGGGACCATATACGTCATCTAGTCCAAGACTTCTTAAATTTGTTATATTCAAGAACCCTTTTTGCCCAAGAAATTTTTACACGACCCTGGGCATATAGAGATATTAAAGAGATATACAAATTAAACATTTACTGGTAATAAATAATAATATTGCAACCCCCACATTCAGTTATAAGACCCACACTTTAAGAAGTTTGGATCTAATCTACTCTCCTCTCTCTACAGGTGAGGAAACTGAGATCCAAAAATGGTAAGAGATTTTTGTCCATGATCACATACATAGTAACAGAACTAAGCAAGAAGTTTGAAGTTCAAGTTATAAGAACACTGATTAAAGGAAATGAAGATATTTTAAATCTAAAGAATAAAAAACAAAGATAAAATAAAAAATTAAGATACAATAAAGATAAAATAACAATAATAAATAATAAAAAGATATAATAAAGATAAAATATAATTAAGAATAAAAATAAAATAATTATTTAAAATTAAGATATGATAAAGATAAAATAATAAGAATAATTAAGAATAAAAAAATAAGAGAATAAGAAAAACTTCAAATGTTTTAACCAAGCATTTGAAAGGGCTGTCATGTAGACGAGAGATTGATCTTGTTCTGCCCTTAAAGGGAAGAACTAGATGTAATGGGCAGAAGTTACAGAGAGAAAGATTTTGACTAGATTTAGGGTAAAACTTTCTAACAATGAGAACTATCCAAAAGTGGAATGGACTCAAGAAATAATGGGTTCTCCATAAGTCTATGGCAATCAAGCAGGAACTAGATGACCTTTTGCTGGGGATTCTGTAGAGAGGATACTTGTTCAAATACAAATTGGATTTGTCGACCTTTAAGGTCCCTTCCAATTCTGAGGTTCTATGTGATGCTGTAATTCTGCAACACTCAGTCTACTTCACAACTTTACCTTGTACCAACTCTGTCAGCACATACTGGCAGACTAGCTGTACCTTAAAAAAAACTGAATTGCTTGGAAACAATCTACCAATGTTTTCAACATCTGTGTTCATTTTCGTAATTTGATTTTGAACTTAGTTTTCAGATAACTGGTGATGTTACACATTTTGCTATCAGTGAAGTTTCTCAGATACTGATTTTTGATGTGTTGTAAGAAGTATGGAGAGAGTATAGTAATCCTCATTAAGACTAGCACCAAGGGTCACTATCTTGGACTACCTCTAAAAATATCCAGATCAGACTTGATGAAGTTCTTTGGGTTTTTATTATCATGAGACCCAATTGCAGGCAGTTCTTCCTAGCATCTAATGGATGAAAGCATTCAACAAAAGCCTCTCTGGAATCTTTTGCTGTCCATGCAAGTACATTCCCACAGTCTTGCTTCAGATTATTTTACATTAAAATACCACCTTTGACTTCTCCCTGGAATTATCCCAGGTACCATATACAGAATTGTCAGGTACTGGGGAAGAGAAAGGCAAGAATACTTCAACTCACTGAAGAAATAGTACCATGGATTATAGACAATAAGGTAAGGTGATATTCAGGCAGTGATGTGCTAAAATAGTGTATATGAAAGGGCAATGGAACTGAAATTAGAAGAAACATCAAATGATCCCTGTGACATTTACCAGCAGTGTTACCTCTGGCAAATTAATTTCTCTGAGCCTCAGTTTCCTTATTTGTTAATTGGGAATTTAAAAAAAACTAAAGCAATACCTTCTTGACAGGGTAGATAATGTGTATAGGATATAGTGTCAACTATTAATATCTGTATAAATGTCTGTGATTATTTATCTTCTCTAATAGTTGTCTTATGATCTTATGATTTTTTTTCCAAGGAACCATTATTGGACTCTAGATGGTCCTTGCCAAAATCAGCTTTCTCTATCAACTCCTTGGAATCTACCACAAAGGATAAAACTGCCCTTCACCATCCCATGTAGTCCTCACACATCAAATGCATGAATACATAGCCCAGTGTTTAACTTCCTCCTGGGATAAAACCTGCTCCCCTTAAAAAAAAAAAAAAAAAAAAAAAAAGGTCTCCTTTTTGTAGAAGCATGCATATTATGAATGTCATCTCCTAAGAGATCCTTCCAGTTTTTCAGATTAGTAGAATGGAGACTTCAATTGCATATAAACTATATTTGCAGATTAAGTCCTGGCCATATTATACCTGGGGAATTTAAAGTTAAAAATAAATGTCAGCTCTGAAGGTGTTTCATCAATTCCCCTCACTTCTCTTTGACTTTCTAGCCATTGTCAGAAAGCTTAAAATCCTCTAGAGTGCAAGCATAAAATGCAGGCCTTCCACAAAACTAAGAGGGCAAAATGTTGAGATGACCCCCAGATATCACCATTGGTCAACTAATGGCATAGGAGGCCACATTCAGGAGAATGCTTATGAAATAGCTTGGTATAGAGTGGGGGAGGAAAGGTGGTAATATCTCAGGCTGCTGACCTTGTTACGCCTAAGAGTCCAGGTTATCTCTGAGAGTCCATATCCTTAACCAGTGAAGTTGATGACGACGAGAATTTTTTCCACCACAGAACGCAGGAATGTATTTCATGTGGGTCAGAATTAACTTGATATAACAGGGTGCTCCTTTATTTTTCCCCTCAGATATGACTTCATTTCCCACTCAGCTGCACTCATTTTGTACTTCCTATATTTCTTCACTAGTACCTCTTCCATTCTTCCACTTTTCAGCTATCTGCTATATGTTGTCTTCTCCTATTAGATTGTAAGCTCTCTGAGGACAGGGACAATGTTCCATATTTGTATCTCCAGAGCTCAGCACAGTGCTTAGCAAACAGCAGGTGCTTAATAAATGTTTATTGTCTATGAACTATTTCTCCTCTCTTTGACTTCACTTCCTCTAGACAGTGATTGTTCTATTCTGTCCAGTTTGAAAATCAAACTCCTTGAGAGACATCTGCATCCAGAAAGAGGACTATGGAGACTGAATGTGGATCACAACATAGGATTTTCACCTCTTTTAGTTGTTGTTTGCTTGCTTTTTTCTTTCTCATTTTTTCCCTTTTTTAATCTGATTTTAGTTGCATAGCATGATAAATGTGGAAATGTGTTTAGAAGAATTATACACATTTAACCTATGTTGGAGTACTTGCTGTCTTGGGGATGGGGGGAAGGAAGGGAAAAAATTGGAACACAAAATTTTACAAGGGTGAATGTTGAAAATCTTTCCATGTTAAAAAGAAAGAAAATCAACCTCCTTGATGGTTTAAACAGAAGCAAGAAAGCTGAATGGATCTGCCTTCTCTCTATCATCTAAAATTATTCCATCTGCCCAAAGACCCCATTCTTTACTTATTCATCTTCTCCCTCCAAACACAACTTTTTAAGAAAATCCTTTTTGTCATCTCTACTATTTTTTGATGAGCCCCATAGTTCTTATGGGGATCTCCTCCCACTTTCACTATCATTTCATGGAATATTAACCAATCTTGACCCTGAACCCTTTGAAATTTGTTTTGTGAAAGTTTAGTATTCATGAGTACCTTGGTAGCAGGTTGGATAGAGTACTGGGCCTGGAGTCAGGAAGATTTATCCTCAAATCTGGCTTTAGACACTGACTACCTGTGTGACCCTGGGCCAGTCACTTAACCCTGTTTGCCTCAATTTCCTCATCTTTAAAGTTCATTTTAAAATGAACTGGAGAAGGAAATTGCAAACCCTTCCAGCATCTTTGCCAAGAAAATTCCAATTGGGTCATAAAGAATAAGGCACTACTGAAAAACAACCAAACAATAACAAAGGATTCATGTAGGGTCACATATAAACTTCCTTCCCTGTTAAAAACGAAAATAAAAGGCTCCCCTCAGGTTATTGTCACTCCAGTCTCATAAGTCATTTTTTTTTTCAAACTTGCTCAGACGCAACTTTGAAGAGTCAATGCCCCTCTTTTCTTCTATCAACTTCTAAGCAATAAAAAGGTCATGCAGGCAAGTGAAAGCTCTGAACCCAACATAGAATTCACAATGCAAAACCTTTAAAATTATTATTAATAAAATTTAATTTTATCATAATTATAATATGGTTATAATGGTATAATTAACAGTAATTATGACATAATTACGATTGAAAAGTAATAATACCTAGCATTCATCTAGAGCTTTAAGGTTTACAAAGAAATTTACATGAAATTTGATTTGATCCTCAAGATAGGTGCTATTATTATCCCCATTTTATAGATGAGGGAACTGAGGCTGAAGGAAGTTAAGTAAACTGTTCATGGAACAGCAAGGAGGTCAATAGCACTGAATCAAAGGGTACATGGTGGGAAGGAAGGTGTGAGAAACTTGGCAAGGTCAGAGGGGGCTAGGTTATGAGGGGCTTTGAAGATAAAACAGAGGATTTTGTATTGGATCCTGGAAGCAAGAGCCACTGGAGTTTATTGAATAAAGATGGTGATGGGGTTGGACCTGAGCTTTAGGAAAATCAATTTGGTATGTGAATGAAGGATAGATTGGAGAGAAGAAAGGCTTAAGGCAGAGAAACCTACCAGCAAGTTATTGCAACAGTTCAGAAAAGTGTTTGTATCAGTGGTGACAGTGTCAGAGGGAAGAGTGTGAGAGAGATTGCAAAGATGAAATCTATAAGCCTTGGCAATAGATCACATGTAGAGATGGGGGGATAGTGGTACATCAGGGACAACAGCTGATTTGTGACTGGGAGGATGCTGTTGTCTTTGACAGTAATAGGGAAGTTAGGAAAAGAAAAGAATTTGGGGGAGGAAGATGGGAGTGGAAATAATGAGAACAGTCATGGTTATGTTGAATTTAATATGTTTATCGGACATCCATTTCAAGATATCTGGACGTCATGGAGGTCAGCAAAGACATTACAACAGGATAAGTAGATTATGAGTTCATCAACATAGAGATGATAATTAAATCCATGGGAACTGATGAGAGCACAAAGTGAAATATATAGAGGGAGAAGAAAAGAGGGTCCTTGTGGGATACCTACAATTAAAAGGTAGGATCTGGAAGAAGATCCAGCAAAGGAGAAGAAAATAGGGTCCTTTGGGATACTTACAATTAAAAGTTGGATCTGGAAGAAGATACAACAAAGGAGAAGAAAAAAGGGTCCTTGTGGGATACCTACAATTAAAAGGTATGATCCGGAAAAAGATCCAACAAAGGAGAAGAAAAGAGGGTCCTTTGGGATACTTACAATTAAAAGTTGGATCTGGAAGAAGATCCAGCAAATGAGATGGAACAAAAGAGAATTATGTGCTGAAAACCTATAGAGAAGAGAATTTCAAGATAATCAACAGTGTCAAAGACTTTAAAAAGGCAGAGTAGAAGGAAAATTATCATTGAGAATATTATTTTAGAATCCCTCTTTTGGAATTCTCATTTGGAAAAGCCACATTCTAAATTCTCTAAAATCTGTCTGGTTCCAAACCAGTCTTGACACTCTCCTTTTATCTCCTGGTACCTGCAACATAGTAGGTATTTAATAAATGCTTACTGACTAAATATACATACCCAATCCCATTTTTGCACCATCCCTCCTGTCTGCAAAGCCCTCTTTTTCTCCTATATTTAGATAAGTCCTTCTATGCTTCCAGACTTGCTCAAGGCCATCTTTTCTATAAAGTCTGTGCCTATAATGATTTCTTCCTCTTTGCTGCTGGAAAAATAGGCAACAACTTAAATGCAAAACACAAAATGGCACAGCAAAGAGAATTTTCAATATAATGTTAAAATTAAATATATATATGTGTATATATATATATTTGAAACTAGAAGATTGTATTCCTCAAACCCTATAGATAGAGTTTCAAGTAAAACAAGCCATACATGTTACAATGAAGGAAATAATAACAAATGGAGTAGGAGTAAATTTTCAAACTGTACCTAGGGGCATACAAAATTATTAAATATTCTAGTATATGTGATATTTGCCAACTATTATGTAGCTTCTTCAACTGTTACTTATGTTTTGATGTATGTGTACATTTCCTTTGTAAGTCTATTAGTTTCTAGAGGGCAGAAACTGTCTTCTTCATATCTTTAGCACAGAATAGTGTGAGAACTCAATAAATGTAATTTCTATGTCAGCTGAATTCTGGTTTCTGTTACAAAAACCTAGTTTTACTTAGATCAGGGGGTTTTAGTCTTTTTTTTAATCATATAGAATCACTGAAGCCTGTAAAACCTACTTCAAAATAATGTTTTTTCATATAACTGAAGGAAATGCATAATTTATATTAGAAGTGAGCAAAAATAAAAGATGTCATTTTTTTCCTATCCCATGATTCTTATCATAAATTCCTTGAAATCTATCTAGGGATCACTTACACATGCATTAACCTCAGGTTAAAAATTGCTGAAACTAGGGAGATTCTCTCAATAATAATCTCTAGAACTCATGTTGTCCTTGCCCAGGATATCCCTTGGAAAAATTAGAATCTCTCTAAAAGGTCTCTTACTTTTCCTGAAAGCACTCAGACTAATAAGACATTGAAAATAAGACAAATTTTAAGTAATCCAACAGAAAATTCAAGACAGGATCCAAACTCCTCAACAATCAAGAACCTTTTTTCTCCGTGATAGAGTCAAGCAAATTTCCTTTAGATGGGTCCATTTTGAAGCTGTTTAATTTGAGTCAGGAACAAAATAAAAGCTTCTTTAGTGAGATAAGAACACAAGACAAAGTTACACCTTGCCCAAATAATTCTAATTCTAATAATTCTAAACTTATTCACTGAATTTCTTCAATGGAAATAATTTATTCAAGGGACAAGAAGAAAGGGCAGTGACTTACTTAACGTCTCTTGGGCCTGAACAATATTATAAATAATCAATGATCAATCTGTGTGTGTGTGTGTGTGTGTGTGTGTGTTTGAGACTTTCTCTCCATTCCCTGTTATTTTGCTAATTACTACAACCTGATCACCAACTGGTTCATCCATGTTTTACATTAAGTTTATCACTTTATAATGAACTTAAAATAAAGTAACTCTCTAGTTCAACTCTGATATATATGTATATATTGGTGTAGGAATGAGGAAAGGAGATTTAGTCCTTCTATTAGAAAAAAATATATCCAACAACTGGGGAATTGCTTAATTAACTGTGTATATCAATGTAATGGAATACAGTCATACCATAAAAATGACAAATATGAAGGAAGACAGAACATGACAACATATATGAAGTAATGCAATATAAGGATAACAAATTAAAAGAACAGCAGATAGTTCTTAAAATTAAAAGAACAGAATATATATTGGCTCCAACTATATTAAAAAAATGAGGACAACAAAATTTTATAAATGCCTAGACAGAAAAGAGAAAGGAACATTGAGTTCCTTTTTTGTTGTTAATTTAGCATTTGTCATTTTTTTCACTTTCTAAAATCAAAATGCAAGTATTTCAGATTTTATGGTATTTAAGATTCAATTCCATATTTCATTTGTTTATTTAATTATGTGGTATCATTAAATTTATAACAAGAATTATTTATAAAAAATTATTTGTGTTTTCTATGTGTACATTTTAAAATAAGGTAACAGAAAATGAAAACCACTTTCAAGGACTCTTTCATTCTTGCCTCATGAATTCATGACAAAGGAGAAATTCATTCATGCCTAATTTTTGTTTAAACTCATTGGAGTTCTTAATTTAACTAGAATATATTAATTAAGTAACTCAGGGTCAAGAACTCTTTTTTTTCTGAGACAATTGGGGTTAAGTGACTTGCCCAGAGTCACACAGCTAGGAAGTGTTAAGAGTCTGAGGCCAGATTTGAACTCAGGTCCTCCTAATTTCAGGGCTGGTGCTCTATCCACTGCACCACCTAGCTGCCCCCAGAAGTACTCTTTTTGAAATACATTCTAAACTGCTAAATTAAGCACAAAGAACATCATTCTTCTTTCTTCTCAAAACCCTGACAACTGAATATGTTTATAGTAGTCCATATCTATTGAGTGAATCCATCTTCCCATCTTTTAAATTATATTGGAGTCAAGAATGACATTAAGTCCAGCTTTCTCCCAATATCTTCCTTAGAGCCAGTGCACTCCATTCTAGTTTTATAACAGATAGCATCCATATGTCAGAGTTTCTTGGTAAAGTAGGAAAAATGTAACTTTCACAGATATTAATCTGTGAATTAATTTGATTCAGATTTGATTTGATAAGATTTTTAGCTCTGGAAATGACTTGAGCAATCATTTGATCCAAGAATTAGCCTTTTAATAGAAAACTATTTTTGGCAATGATCTTAGAATATAAATTTTTTGAGAGCTACTTTCTTTTTAAAGAATATTCATATGTATTTTTGTAGTTGTTGAACAAAAATTGGCTCTGCTCTCAACATGTCTTGCTTGGCAGTGACATAATTTATTATTTAGAGTTATAAGGGAAGAAGACTTTCAAACACAAAAACAAGCTATGAAGAAGCTCCTCCCCAATCTGCTCAAGGCTCTACATTTTTATACTGTTTCAAAGAAACAAAAGATCTAATGAATGTAATAAACAAGATGAATGGAAGTATACAAAATTTGAGGAATTGTTGAATTGAAAAAGAAGTTAGAGGGTATGCCAACTTGAGTTACAGAAACCAAATTGTGATGGGAAGTTTCTGGGAAAAAGTAAAACTTTAATAGACAAATTAATGCAAATTGAATAGATATGTCTTTCAGTTACCCATAGTCCCTTGAAGTGATGTCAAGAAGTACAGTAAAAATCAGACCTAGAATCTCTATTCCCCAGTTGGATGCTTTTATAGATCAGAACTCTCTTCAATGAAAACAGCTGATAACCAATGTATGTCTTCACATCCTGTTCAACTTTTGCCTTGTATGACCACAGATTTCCCATAAGAAGTCCATACAACATTATAAGTATTTCTTGTATAAACATTGTAGGCCTTTCTGCCGCACTGAGAGAGAGCCTTCATATCTGGAAAAGATACTAGGGATGCTTTCTGCTGAATATTCAAGTACAGACAAAAAAAATGGGAGAGACTTCCTATTTAGAGAATAGTAAAAGATGTGAAAGTCACCATCTCTTAGGAATTGTAAAGAATAACTCTCCATATGCTGAATAAGTAAGAGAAATAACAGCAATATTACTATTCAGGATATATCACAGCGCAATTGAAGGTAGAAACAAAAAAAACTCATAAGAACAGTGATAACAGTTCTTTTAGTTAGTAGCAAAGATCTAAAGACAAAATTCATTCTCGAGATTTGAAAAAATGGCTGAAAAAATTATGGATGAGGAATAATGTTGTACCATAAGGAATTATCAGTATGAAAGGATTAATGAATAAAAAAGTTTCTAATAAGTGCATGCTATGTAGTAAACTCTGAGGGTACAAACAGAGAATGCAGAGTCAGTTCCTCCTCAAGAAGCTTCCATTCCAATAGAGAAGGCAACATTTAAAAAGAGATGATAGACAGGGATACTTGAGTATAAGAAGTTACAGAGATATTATTCAATAACCTTATTCAAGGTTCAACAGATTAGATTTAACAGGTTCAGAGTAGCATGAGAAGACTTGTACAAATTGATACGGATAAGTGTGCAGAAAAGGAAAAATAATTTATATGACAGCAACAATAATCTGAAGAAAAACAAGTTTAAAAGACCTCAGAACTCTGATCAAAGTATCAAATGACAATGACTTCAAAAGACTAAAAATGAAACCTATTTCTCCACATCTTGATAGAGGCAATGGATTCAAGATTCAAAATGAGATGTGCTTTCTCCTATCTGTTTTGTTGTACTAATCATGTTTGTTACAAGGGAGAGATAATACTCAGGACAGTAGAAAGTGATATGCAGTAGATTAGATATGGGGAGCAGGGATCATTAATAAAAGACTTTAAATATACAGAAGCAAATTTTGAAAGTATAAATAGTTTACAAATAGCGGTACAGAGTGTTTTTGTTGTCCTGTTAAATATATATGTGTATGTATGCATATGTGTATGTGTGTATATATGCATATATTTAATCTTTTTCCATAATATGGGTGGATTCATCCAATTCACATTCTAAGCTATAATTACTTGTTGTTTTTTTTTCCTTCTTCCTATTTTCTTCATTATCCTTGTCACACAAATTTCTAATGTACTCTCAGTTTCCATTTTATGGGTAAATTCAACCCATTCACATTCTAAATTATAATTGCTTTTATACTGTCTTCTTTTTTTTATTTTCCCTCATCATTATTCTTACCTTATTCCTATCCCTCCTCACTACCCCATTTTACTTCTACCTCCAATTCCTTAACCTATCTACTTCTTCAGGAATCCCTCCTTTACCCTCTCCCCCATCCTATCCCCTTATCTTATTTCTTTCTAAATTTAGAAGACTTTTAGACCTTTCCACACACATATATATATATACATATATACATATGTATATATATATATATGTTGTTCCCTGTTTTAATCCATTCCCAATGAGAATAAGATTTCTGCACTATCTGGCCCCTCCCACTAATTTCTATATCGTTTTTTCCCTTTCTGGCTCATTTATTTGAGATAATTGCTCCTTTTTTATCTCTCCCTATATGGTTTTATTTTATTTTATTTGTAATCATCCTATCATACTGAGCTCAACCCAAGCTTTTCTTTCAAACTACCCAAATAAAAATGACAATCCATAAAAGAACTGATAATATTTTCATATATAAAAAGTAAATTATTTAATCTTATTGTGTTCCTTATAAATTGGTCCTTAATATTTATATTTCTCCTGAATGGTAGTTTGCTAGATTTTCCCTTAAGTTCTGCTGTTTTTATCACAAAAGCAAGAAAGACTTTCAGTTTGTTAAATGTTCTGGGTTTTTTTTTTATTCAAGATTATACTTAATTTTACTGGGGGAGTTAACCTTGGTCATAATCCCAGTTCTTTTGCTCTATGTAATCTAGTATTCTAAGACCTACAGTCTTTCAACATGGCAACTGATAAGTTTTATGTAAACCTTATTATAGTAGCTCCTTGATAATATTTTTTCTTGTTGCTTCCAATATTTTCTCCTTACCTGGGAGCTTTGAAATTTGATTACAATATTCCTGTAAATTTGCTCCTAGATCTCTTTTGGGTGGTGATCAATGGATTTTTTTCCTTATTTCTGCTTTGCCTTCTTTTTCCAATTTCAGGGCAATTCTCTGTGATAGTTTCTTGTAATATTATATGAAGATTCTTTTTTATCACAATTTTCAGGAAGTCTAACTATTCTTAAATTATTTTTTCTTGATCTGCTCCCCAGATCAGTTGTTTTTCTGCTATAGTTTTCACTTCTCTTCTATTTTTTTTTCATTTTTTTATTTTGTTTTATTATTTCTTTGTGTCTTGAGTATCATTAATTTCCCTTTGTCTTTTGTTTTGGTTCTCTATTTCAAGTTGTTTGATTTTTCTTTTTATAATTTTCTTGATTTTCTTGCATTGCTCTTATTTTTTCTAATTTATCCTCAATCTTTCTTATTTGATTTTTGAAGTTCTTTTTAAGTTCTCCTAAGAATTTTTTTTGGGTCTTGGAGGCATTTAACATTTCTCATTGAAAAAAAAAAAGTAGCTTGTGACAGCTAGGTGGTGCAGTGGATAGAGCACCAGCCCTGAATTCAGGAGGACCTGAGTTCAAATCTGACCTCTGACACTTAACACTTCTTCGCTGTGTGACCCTGAGCAAGTCACTTAACCCCAATTGTCTCAGCAAAAAAAAAGTAGCTTTTTAGCTCCATTACATTTCTTTGAATATCCCCATAGTAACTTTTTATATGGTTGGGTTGTTTCTCCTTGATTTGCTCATGTTTATTTTTTTTCTTTCATTTTATTTTTAGCAGCTATTGGGTGATCAAATTTTAGTCCTAAAGTATGAGGAATAATGACACTAGCCTCAGGTTCTTCCTACTGTTATTTTCTGAGGTCTGTCCTGGGGCTCAAGCCAGGTCTCCTTTCTCCACTCTTAAGCCACGTCTAGAGTCACACTGTCCCATTTATTATCTTATTTCCTGCAGTCCTTCTGGTGGCTTTAAACTACAACTCTCCTCTATTCCCTGGAATTGAAATCAGGAACTTTGCCCTCCTGCTGGTGCCAGTAGGGTCCCTTTCCCTTTACTACTGCATTCACCAATATGTGCTAGCTCTTTCTCCCCAATAATGGCAACCCAATCTGAGATGCAATCTGGTAAGCACTGCTGTGCTTGGCATCCCTAGACAGAGGAATGTCCTTCAGTTTTCTCCTTCTTCTTCCTTCAGACCCTCCACCCAAAGTCTGTGAGATGAGAATTTCTAACACTGAGGCTACCTCCTAACCCCAGTTGCCCCCAGGTATTTGTTGATTCCACAGAGATGACCTGGAGATATTTGCACTTTACTGGGACTAAACCTCCACTCCTGGAGGTCCGGTCTTTCCTTGGGTCTTCTTGGGTTATTTTAGGAGAACCACTTGTTTAGCATGACTTTTGCTTATTTCCACTGCTCTTTGAGCCTGCTGAGGGAAAAACTGTATTTTTCTGTGGAGGAAATTTGGAAAGCCAAAAGTTTTCTGACCTCCTCTGCCATCCTCCCAGAATTCTCTCATATATGGGGGTTTTAATAGACTGCAAGCTCAATATGAGTCAACAGTATAATGCAGTGGTCAGAAAGCAGCTGAAATCTTGAGTTTCCATGAGAAGCATGGTTTCTAGGAACAGGAAAATAATGATCAATCAATCAAAACATACATATTTATTAAGAAGCTAATATGTGCCAGACATTATACTAAGCCTGGGGATATAAAAAGAGGAACTTACAGTTTCATAAAGGAGACAACATGCAAACAAATCTATATAAAACAAGCTATATACAGGATAAATACAGGAAATAACAGAAGAAAGGCACTAGAATTAAGAGGAGATAAGAAAGACTTCCTGTAAGAAGTAAGATGTAAAGGAAGCCAAGGAGATCAGTAGTCAGAGTGGAGGAGGGACAAGCATTCCAGGCATAGTGGGTGACCAGAAAGGATGCCCCGAGATATGGAGTGTCTTGTTCATGGAACAGCTAGGACGCCAGTGTCACTAGAGTGAAGAATGTGTGTAAGGAAGTAAGTGTAAGAAGATTGAAAAAGAAGGAGGATGGTAGGTTATAAAGGGCTTTCAATGCCAAACAGAGCATTTTGTATTTGCTGGCAATGTCATTGTCTGTTGCCCTTGTCAGACTTCATCTGGAGTTCCAGGAGCTACAATTTAAGAAAGAAGAAAAACTAAAGAATTTACAAAGTAGGTAAACCATGATAATAAAAGCCAAGCCCAAGTCTAAGTTATGGGAGTGAAGCAACTAGCCATGTTTAACCTAGAGAAGAGAAAACTCAAAATGACAACTGTTTTCAAGTATCTGAAAATCTTTCATGTGAATGAGGGATCGTCCTGATCTGAAACAGAGTGGAAGCTGTAAAGAAATCAATTTAGGCTTAGTGTAAAGGCACATTTCCTAACAATAACACCCATCTAAAAATAGAATCAATTATTTGGAAAGGTGATAATATCCTTTGAGATATTAAAAGGAAAAAAAAAGATTGGATGACATTATGCTAAGTATGTTACAATGGGAATTCTTTTCATGCACAAATTAAACTAGAAGGTCACTGAGGTCTCTCAACTCTCAAATTCTATGATTCTATGACCAAGGCTAAGTAATCCAATTAGTAAGCCAATGTATAACAGACACATGTTGTCTTATGTTCAGGCATGTGGAACAGATCAAGATCCTCTGGCCAGTTCCCTTCAGCCAAAATGAAGTTAATAATCACAATTAATGAATCACAGGGAACCACACTTGGAACATTATATAAAAATCTGAATTTGAGAATGGAGAAAAAAAATATGCCCTTGAGAAACAGAATTGAGGAACAGAATTCAGATAAGATGTTTGCCTTAATCAAGGTCAGAAAACTGCAACCTCTGTGCATAAAAACTTCAGTTTCTATCACCTACCAGAAACTCTGAACTTTGATTAAATACATTAAGCCTAACATCAGTGAACAAATCCATTTGCCATGGAAAGAATTTTCATATTCATATTAATCACATCCATATTAAGCTAGGTCTTTGGTTGCACTACCTACACAGTTGACTATCTGTTCTAACCTCTAGACAAAATACTTGGGATTTAACCTCAATTCTGTCACTCATGAGCTGCATGACCCTAAGCTAATCAATTTATCAGTGTGGGCTTTAGTTGCCTCATCTGTAAAGTGGGGGTAATACTTTGTCTACTTGAAAGTAATGGGAGATGAACCAAATGATTTCTTGAGTTTCTTTGCAGCTCTAAGATGGATGATCCTAATTACTCAACTCCCTTTCCCGTCCTACAAGCCAGAACATCAAATTTTAATCTTTGCTGTTTCCCAAGGAAACAAAATATTAGAAATTCATTGCTTATCTCTTTAGAGCTCTAAATGGCTATTCTCTCCACAGTCAGTAATTGATCACTTGCCCACGTGGCAGGCCCAGATACAGAATGAGACTTTTAAGAGATGTGAAATTTCTCCAGTCATCACAAGGCTCACCAGTGGCTAGGAAAGGTGAAGAAGTAAAGACATAATGTACCTGACAGAAATATCAAAGCTAATAAGGTACAACCAACCGAAGCAGGGGACACTAATGTCTGATTGGGAGTCATTTATTAAAGAGCCAGTTCAATGGCCTGTCAGCCTGTTAGCATATTTAAATAGTTTTAATCCAGTTTCATCACTCTGATTAAAACCGCTGACAAGGGTGAAAAGTGCTGATGAACAGAATGAAGCATGGCAAATAATATGAATATAAATAGGCTTCCCAAGTCTGGGTACATCAGTGGCAAATTTCATCTTGGAACCAGACCAAATCTTCCTTCCAAAGTATAAACTGGTAGAATCAGAACTGTATTCCATAAAAATATTTTGCATTTACATAATAATACATCCCAAAGTGTTTCACAAAAAAGTAATGGAAGAAGAAGGAGTAGAAAAAACACATAGAACTGGACTCAGGAGACCAGATTTGAATGTAGGATCTGTATGTGAATCCCTGGACACTCCAGCCTGAGGGACTCACATTTGACCAAAGCAACAACACTTTAAACCAATGGCTCTTTTAATGGTGAGATTTAAGGTACCAGCCAGAGATGGCAGTGGTAGGAGAGTGGAGAAGGACCATAAATTTCAGTTGAGTATGAATTTCCATCCTCATGAGGCTTTGTTCTGAAACCCAATATTGACCTGGTGGTGAGGCTAAAATAGTGGTTTTAAGTCAAATGGCTTCTTATCATTTTGATTTCTATCATCAATCTACTGTTTACTGTCATCCAATTTGCAAATAAAAATCTCATTCTAATTCTACTTTGCAGTTTTGTTCAGTGGATTCCTCAGGATGATTTAAAAGGGGTCTTGGCTCATGACTCATTCGCCAGGGTTATGTTAGGAATTAAAAGTTATTTCAAACTATTACTCAGGCAGGAGTTCAGATTAAAGGACCAGAAGTATCAGCAGAAGAAAAGGAGTTCAAAAGATGAGTTTTTAAATGTCTATATTAATTTATTTAGCTTTGATGGCTACATGGGGCTGGTTGGAACTTGTTACTATGTCTTATAGATAAATATACCTATAGTTATGTGGTAATGATCATATAACCTGACCTATATCTTACTACTGGATTCTGATGATGCTGAGAGAGTGAGACTAATGACTTTGTTCTTCCTCCCTTGAATCCAATTCACTTACAAGTCAAGACATTAACCTTCTGAGGTCATTGGTCCTTAAGAATGAAGGACTGGGGCAGCTAGGTGTGCAGTGGATAGGGCACCAGTCCTGAAGTCAGGAGGACCTGAGTTCAAATCTGGTCTCAGACACTTAACACTTCCTAGCTGTGAGACCCTGGGTAAGTCACTTAAACCCAATTGCCTCAGCAAAAATAATAATAACAATCAAGAATAGGAGGAATAGCTTTTGAAGGAACCAAAGGAATGATTAGATAGTAGAAAAATCAAGAGTATCACACCTCTCAAGTCAAAGAAGGAGAGAGCCCCCATCTTTTTCTGTTTATGGACCCCTCCTTTATTTTTATTTAATATAGGAATCCTTTGAAGAAGCCAGTATTCTGGGAATATCCCAGAGATTTGAATCCTCAAGGTCTCAAATAATCATTTGATGAGGATTGTTGAAAAGTAGACTCTATGAACAGTGTGAATTCATGGTCCTTCTCTACCTCCAGGATCATCTTTTTTTTCTTTTATTCCCTTTCTTATGGTCTCTTTAGGATACATATCCAATAGAGACATTGCTGGATCAAAGGATATATAGTCTTATAACCCTTTGGGCACAGTTCCAAATTGCTCCCCAGAATGGTTGGATCAGTTCACAGCTCCACCAACAATGCATTAATGTTCCAGTTTTCCCACATCCTCTCCAACATTTATCGTTATCTTTTCCTATCCTCTTAATCAATCTGAGAAGTTTGAAGTGGTATTTCAGAGCTGTTTTAATTTGCATTTCTCTAATCAATAGTAATTTAGTTATTTTCTTCATATGACTAAAAATGGCTTTAATTTCTTCATCTGAAAATTGTTCAAATTCTTTTTGACCATTTATCAATTGGATAATGGCTTATATTCTTATAAATTTGTATCAATTCTCTATATATTTTAGAAATAAAGTCTTTATCAGAACCCTTAGATGTAAAAATTTGTCCCCACATTCCTACTTCTCTTTTAATCTTGGGTGCATTGGTTTTGTTTGTACAAAAAATTTTAATATAATCAAAATTACCATTTTGCATTACATGTTTTCTATCTCTTCTTTGGCTATAAATTCCTTTCTTCCCTACAGATCTGAGAGATAAATTATCTCTTGTTCTAATTTGCTTATCATATCACCCTTTATGTCTAAATCATGAACCCATGAACCCATACTTATTTTGGTATAGTAAGTTGGGTGTTGGTCAATGCATAGTTTCTGCCATACTATTTTCCAATTTTCCCAGCATTTTTGTCAAATAGTGAGTTTGTATCCCAGAAGCTGGAGTTGTTGGGTTTATTAAACACTAGATTATTACAGTCATTGACAATTATGTCTTGTGAACCCAATCTATTCCACTGATAGTCTTCTCTATTTCTTAACAGTACCAAGTGGTTTTTATGATCATGGCTTTATAATACAGTTTTAGAACTGGTGCAAGTAGGCCACTTTTGCATTTTTTTCATTAACTCCTTTGACGTTCTTGCCAAGGTCATCTTCTTATTCTTGTCCATATTTTAGCTTTTGAGGAATTATGTAGGACACAAATGGTATGTTGTATTCATAGTTTATTTTGCCTTCCTTTTTTTGATTGGGTGAGATATGGATCAAAGGAATTTGAAGATTATGAGTTATAACTTTCTTGGGAAAAAACAACGGGTTTAATCTGAATGAATTCCATGTATCACTCCAGAAAAAGACTGCAGTTTCTTTCTCAGACTCAGCTACCACTAACTTTTCAATGCCCTCCCTCACTGATGCTTCCAAAGGATATAGTGCCTCAGAGCTTTTTTTAAAGGTCTGTCATTGCAGTAAAATGTAATACAATAACAGGACAGATCAAATTTATGGAACACCTTTTATGACAATTTCCCAAAGGGCTTGTTATAATGGCTATAAAATTGTGAAACACATTGTGGAACAGATTTAATTTTTAAAGCAGCAGAAAATATACATTAATGATTTACCATCATTATTCCTCATCAGATCTTTAAGAATACTAATAAAATGAATCTACGTATAGCTCTTTCCCAAGTGTTTCATATTAGAATTCAGTTTGATTCTTAATGAATATTATGGGCCAATGAAAATAATGTGCATTTAAAAAAAACACATGCAATTGTTTCAGCTAAAAAGACTTCTAGTTTCCCATAACAAGCTACATTTAGCTTCTGTCTGGTTCCTGAACTACCTACTTAGTCTTCACATGCCTGTCTTGATACATTTACAAACACTACTTGGGTTAGGAAGACTTTGATGGAAAGATGCTCCGTTTATGCAGCTTTCTTTTTAAAGGGCAAGTATATTCAAGCTTTTGTTGTCTAATTTGCCCCACCTGAATCCAACCTTTCATATTTAAAGTATCCCCACTTCTGAAAGCTCCTCTGAATATTGTAATTTACAATGTTCAAACTCACTGTAGTATGCTGCCAAAAAAATTTTAAGTAAAAATAGAATAGAATTCCCTGTTTCTATACTGAAATGTCACAAAGGATAAATGACTAAAGATTCAGGTTAAATGTTGACTCTTTTAAAATCATTCTAAAATGTCCTGCAATAAAGTCACAGAACAAGAGGAACCACGTTGGAGCCTCCTCACTCTATTGCTGGCCTCAAATCCAGGGTGTAGGACTATATTATAAGTGAAACAGAGTTATTGCTACTGACACTTCCAGTAATAAATCCCTTAGATGAGGTCAAAAAAACAGACAGCTTCTTACCAAATGCTATGCTATTATACTGTGGCACTGAGGTTCTGGGGTCCTTTAGTTTACCCAAACTGAATACTAAATACAAGTCTTTCCCAGACTTCAGCAATAAACTCAACCAAATATTATCCAGCCCCCAAAACCCAGGTTCTTATTAAGAATCAAAGGTTCTAAAAAAAGATGTAGGATAAAAGGCTTCTCATCTAAGGGTGGGGGGCAGATTGGGGAAAGAGAAAAAAGAGAGAGACAGAGATAGATGGACAGAGATAGAGAGGCAGAGACTGAAAAAGAGATAAAGGGATCAAAACTAAGAAACAGAGAAAGGCAGAAATACAGGAGGAAGAATGAGGAAAGGGAGAAAGGGAAAGAGGGAAAGAGAAAAGAGAGGGAGGAAGAGAACAGAGAAGTAGAAGATGTAGGAAGGGAGAAAGGAGAGAGGGAGAGAGGAACTAAACTAAAAGAGAGAGAAATGAGGAAGGAGGAGAGAAAATGTGGAGGGAGAGAAAGAGGGAGAAAGGAAAAGAGAGGGAGAAAGATGGATAATGAAATCCAAGTGATAATAAAAGAAGATGGTGTCATAAATAAATATCCTAGGAATATCTTCTTGGTCTGTTAACTCAGATTCATCTAATTGTGTGGTACTTCTGAAGTCCAAGCAGAGGTAAAACACAGCAGAAAAAGAGATATAAATTCAGCCAAAACACCCCAGAGCAAAGCTACTAAATACAATAGTGCCCATTTACTTTTAGAGATGGAACCAGTGACTGAGAGCCCCTAACAAGTAAAGCTGTTGGATTATAAAAATGTGGAAGGGGGGAAAAGGCAAAATGAAAATAAGGTTAAGCAAATTATTCTTGGGTGATCAATTATTCATGATGACACAAGGTTTTATGTGTTGTGACCAAGATGAAGGCTTCCCCTTTGGCACAGACAACTAAATAGAAAATAGGGTATAAATAAGAACTTATATATGTTTGATGAGGTCAGGAAACAAGGTTATAAGGAGCCCTGAAAGAAAGAAATGACTCTTACAAACCAACATAGTATATAAAACTCTTTGCAAACAAACCATAAAGTGCTTCATAAATCTTAGCTGCTACTAATAATAATAATAATAGCTAACATTTATATAGTGTTTGATTTGTGCCAAACACTTTACAATTAGTATCTCATTTGATCCTCCCAAAAACCCTGTTAAGTAGATGTTTTTATTATCCTCATTTTACAGATGAGGAAACTAAGGCAAACAGAGTTAAGTGACTTGCCAGGGCCACATAGCAAATAAGTATGTGAGGCCAGATATGAACTCGGATTTTCCTGGCTTCAGGCTGGCCACTTTAGGGTACTACTTATCTGCCCTAATTCTATTTATATTAAAAACTCATTCTTCTCTTCCTGTTTTCTTGTGATTTTGATACCATCTCATAAGTTGCTGTTTTTTAAGATTTTCCTTCCACATAGCTTGAAAATTTTGAATATCTAGTCTGGCAGTATCTATTAAAAATGGTATTCTTAAGTTTTTATGGATTAGCATTATTTCCAAAAGTGATTGTAGGTAACAGTTAGTTCTGAAATAATGATCCAGTTCCAGGAGTATTCCAGGATATTTTGAGCTTCATAGTATGATGATTCATTGTACCCATTAAAGACAGTAATTACCATTTGTCCAATTTTCTACTAGAACGGTCAAAACTTTGATTAAAACTGAGGCTGTTTCTCTATGTGATATTCATTTGAGTGAATGTTCTCCATTGACCTCCACAGAAGATGTCACTGAATTCCACTTAAAGAAAAAAAAGTCTATATAATCTAATGAGGGAGATGAACAAGACTAATCACACATCTAACCCTAAGGAGTTCAATTTATGGTGCTAAAGAGACCAAAATTGTGAGATTCCACCCTTATGTGGATGACTACAGATTGCTCCCTTGCCCAAGAAGACTTCTTGCAAAAGTCAGCCATTAGTCATGAACTAAAACCAAGTGAAAGTGCAAGGATCAAGACTTTAAACTCTTTGAGGAGCAAAACTATTTTGTTTTATCTTTTTATCACCAAATGCCAGTGCAATGCTTTCAGCAAAATAGATGCTTAATAAATGTTTATATCATAGAAGGGACCATCACAAATTCATAGCCTCTGTTGTACAACCAACTTCAAGTTTATTATAATGGAACAATAACATCATCATCATATACCAAAAGTACTACCATATAAATAATGCTAGCACATAGATTATGAAAGAAATATCTTTAATGGATTTTGTCCACCTTATTCGTTACATGAACCATTTAAATATTCCAATAGCTTAATCACAATTTAATATTATTATTTAAAGCCTACCTATAGGAGTTCCGCTGATAAAGCTTCCAGGGGACAAGAAGTCCCCTGAACTAGAAGTCAAAATACCTGCTTTCTAAAGACTAAACAATATGAATGTTTTTTCCTCCATATCTAGATTTGTTTCTCACTATGCAAGATAAAATCCTAGAATATTAAAGCAGAAATCAATCTTTGTGATCGTATCCAACTCTATTATTTCATATTTTATTGCAGAGTCCCAGCTCTGTCACTAAGAATACTGTAACCTTAATAACACCTAAGTCTTCTTTTCTTTTTCTATAAAAAAAAGAATCAAAATAGCCAGTCTTTTTTTTCCTGAGGCAATTGAGGTTAAGTGACTTGCCCAGAGTCACACAACTAGGAAGTGTCTGAGACCATATTTGAACTCAGGTCCTCCTGACTTCAGGGCTGGTGCTCTACCCACTGCAAGAATAGCCAGTCTTTAAGATTAACATTTTCAGATTCTATAATGCTATGCCAGTGAGGAAAAAAAATCTGGCAACCTAAGATTCCCATTCTGTAGCCAGGGCTCTCTGCTGCACCAGCCTTCAACAGGACCTAGCCAGCTTCTATCTGGGAAGGTCCTGGTGCCCCTGGGAGCACCTAGTATGGCAGTGCAAGGTGGGGACAGCCAGTCGCTGCCTTGGTGAACCCTCCTTTCTCTGTTCCAATTACAGGAGTTTATTAGCTGTATAATCTTAGACAAGTTATTTTATCTTTGTTTGCCCAATTTCCTGATCTATAAAGAAAAAAATAATAATGGTACCCACTTCCCAAGGTTGTTGTGAAGATCAATCATGCAATAATGGTTGTAAAGTGCTTAACACAATGACTGGCATATGCTAAGCACTATGTTATTTCTTTAATTGAATGTAATTGTTCCCTACCTAATCACCTCTAAAGTGGTTTTAAAATATCAAAGGTAATAAGATCAATGATTTTATATGTGACAATTTGGAAATGCAATTAATGTCATCTGGTTTATTGTTTGTTATTATTATATTTCTAAATTCTTTCATATTATGAAATTTGACAGACCATTATAACAGAAATATTGTTAGATAAAACAACTTTTTAATCTGGATGCTGTTACATATAAATTGGGCTTTTAAAAAGATGTGATAAAAAAGAACTTGAAAGTTGTTACATATTTCATGAGGTATATTTTGTTATAAAGCAGGTAGTAGTATTATCTAATAGTAAATTTTCATTTGAAATTTTTGGCTGTTACGAAAGTATAGAGAGTGATTTAAAGATGTAACTTCAACATATTAAGTCAGCTATCAAGTGTTTGTTATATGTCTGAAACCCCAGAATATGGGTAGTTTTCATTTATAAGTAAAAGGCAAATGAAATGTTGACTGTGATGGAAACATCAGGAAATGTATTTAAGCCTTAAATTGTGATTATTGAAATTTTGGTTTAAGGTAAAAATTCCTGGGACTATAGTTTTGAGCTTTGATTACAGGGATAGCTGTCTGAATTGTCATGAAAGCAACAGTACAAAATGGCATATGCTGCAGTCCAGGAACTGCTAAAGGGGGCTGTCTGTGCTTTGGAAACATTTTGGAGATGATCAAGTCATGGCCTAGGTGGGATGCTCCTGAATCTATTTCCCCATTGTGATATTTCTTTTCTGAAAAGGAAGATTCCCATCTGGTTAATCCTGAGCATTGCTTATAACACACTGTGACTACATGATTGGCTGATACATATAATTTGTGTCTGGAATCAAACAGAGATAAGAGTTTGCTAGCATGACTTTGTCATGATTATGTCCCTCTTTTGCTTTTTTTTTATCAAATTTCTGTAGTCAAGAAGTTTTGCAAGTACAATAGTAAATCTATTAAGTAATAGATTATACTGGAACATCTCTGAGTTACTATAATAGGATGCAAGAATGAGCATCTTACAATTGTAATCTGCAGTTGCGGTCAGATTATTTCTATTTTTTAAAATTAAAGATATAAGTATAAATGGATTTTTTTGTAAGATGATTTTTTTAAATTATCTAAAACCATCAGTCAACATTCTTTATAATGGGAATAAGCTAGAAGCCTTCCTAGTAATATCAGGTGATGCCCACTGTTACCAGTATTGTTTAATATCATAAGAAAATCCTAGTAGTAGCAATAAAAAAAGAAATAGGAGGAATCAAAATAGGGAATGAAGTAAAAACTATCTCTTTTTTGCAGATAATATAATGATATACTTGGAAAATCACAAAAGATTCAACTAAAAACTTAGTTGAAACAATAATTTTAGCAAAGTAGCAAGATATAAAGTAAATCCACAGAAATCATCAGCATTCCTACTTACCACAAACAAAATCCTGCAATTCATCATCTAATACCTTTCCATACTATATCTGTCCTTTGGTACTCTCCTCTAAATACATGTTATATTGTCTATGATAAGTACATGTTGTCACTCAACAGAATGAAAGCCCCTTGAGGGTAGACAATGTTTTATTTTTGTCTCTTTATCACTTAACACCTAACATGGTGCCTGGAACAAAGAATAGTTTAAAGCCTACCTAGAAGAATTCTGCTGATAAAGCTTCCATTCCAGACCTGCTCACTTCTAAAAAATCATGTATCTTAATTGATGTGGGGTCATAGAAGAGTTCAGGACATGGGGGAAAAATTTACTAGTTCCTTTGATGTATCTCATCCATCTCACATTAATATCTAATCCAATTATCTCCATACAACATTTGTTAAGTGTCTCCTATGGGTCAGGCATTATAGAAAGTGCTGGGAATATAATTAATAAAAAGAAAAATAGTCCATGTTCTTCAGAGAAGGAAGAGATAATACACAAAAGGAGACAGAAAAGCAGGAGGAGGAACCAGGTTGACCCAGAATGGTAAAATTTTGTTCCATAGAGTTGAAACCAGGCAAAGTAGCATATGCAAAGTGGAGTGAGTCCAAAAATCCAGTTTCTGCCCTCTATAAAGAAGTATTGGAGAAGTTTTGTACCAACCTTCCAATCAGAGCGAGGAGAAGCTGATGGTATCTATCAAAGATTGAATTAACAGCATTTTGATGGAACTAGAAATGATGAACTTAACCTAGGAGAGGCTTCTTGTTCCCTGGAGTTGAATCTAAGAAGAAGGGCAAATGCATTTTCCTCTCAAATATCTCTATGAAGCACCAAACTTACTTTTAAAAATAAGGAAACAGAAAGGCAGAGTGATTTTCCCAAGATCACACAGCTTATAAATTGTAGAACCCAGGTCTTCAGACTGCTCGCCATGTTCTTGCTATTTTATTTTGCTGATTCAGATTATCAGCCAATAAATAAATCAATGAGATTTAATTTCTAATTTTAAAATTATGTGCAAGAAAGCAAATAAACAATAAACAAAAAACATAAGGCCAGAATACCAGTAATGGGAAAAGTCTGAAGCTGGAAACTTGGGTTTAGGTTTAGGTACTGCAAGTAACAGATTGTGTGATTTTGAGGAAGCCATATCAACTTTCTAAATGCCAGATCCATCACCTACAAAATAACAGCATTTAAATAATCTCTGATACTTTCCCGTTCAAAAATTCAACCCTTCTATAATAAGTGTACACACACACACACACACACACACACACACACACACACACACCAGCATGGTTCATTTTTTTTACTGATCTAATTAATGCAAATGAAGAAGAGTCTGGTATTTTATGAAATAGTTAAGGAATTGGAGGTTGCTACTGGACTTAGAGATGAGCTCAACAGTCCCAGGAAGGGAAAAGCTCCTTATTGCTTAATCCCCATCTTGCCAACAAGCCAAACATATGATCCATTAATCAAATCTAATAACTTCAGCTAAGCTTCAAAACAATGAATGAGAAATAGCTAATGCATTTTCTGTCCATCCAAATTCACATAGATGGGATTGAAAATGTGCTCCCAGATGATTCCAGAGAAACAGTCACTAAGAAAAGCAAATATTTTAATATGAGGATGTCATGATAGTTTTTTAGAAACAACCTAAGCCATATTTATAAAGAAGTTTGACCTACTCTCTCTGCTCTACCCATCTCTCACCAATATTTGGCCAGAAATGGCCATTACAAAGAGAAGTAGGGAGTGTATATGGCATCCCCAAACACTAAAAATAATTTAGGACAATTAATAAGGAATAATACATGTAATATAATGTAATAATAAATGTAATGGGGATAATATATATCATGAAGGACTGGCCAATAGGAACCCTGTCCTCTGAGCATTCAAAGTGCTTTGTCTGTTGCCAACCTACATGGAAAATTCAGGGAATCAGCTTCCAGAAACACATGACAGTATATTATAGGAGTACTCTGTCCCCAATTCAGCATATTTACAGGCATTCTATGATTATTTCCTATCTATTTATTGCATAGTGAAGAGTCCTTTAACTAACTACTGAGCCAGAACTAAGAGTACATAAAAAAGACTGCAATGGAGAAATTCTACTTTTCTCTCTTTTTGTTGCTGATGATCAAAGGAAGAAATGCTGTGTCTGAGTGAGGAGATATCCCTTAAGCTCTTATCTCCCTTCCCAAGCCACCAGGTAGCCCATAGGCACATGGCCTTGCCCTTTCTTCTGTACTGTTCTTTCTTGCTCTTCTTCTGTTATGCTTATTTTTTCCTAATTTTAGGTTAAGGAAAATTAAAGACAGAATATCCTTGTGATTCAAAAAAGTCAAAAGAGGATCAGCAAAGAGAATATATAGCAGAGTCTGCCATAACCACTACAAATGAGCCCAGGAGGCCAGTAGAATCTTAATTGACACTGTCCAATAAGGGAATGAACCATTATTACTGGGTCTTTAGTATCTTCCAGGAAAATTATATCCTACAAACAACTTGTCCATTTGGGTGGAGATGTAAAAATGAACTTGGAAGGAAGAATGTTTATGAACTCAGTAGCAAGAAAGATCAGAGCAGAAAGTGGAAAGCTGAGTCTGTCATCAGCTGTAGTTGAGCTGTTTGGAGACCTACTAAAGACCTTAGCTTTAAAAGGCCAAGCTCTCCCACTGTATTCAGGTCCTTATCCAGTTGTTCTGATCTATGGGCCCAGATGTCTCTGGAGGAGAAAGTGAGACAGGTCACCATGCACAGGTTCCCTCTCTTAAATCCAACTCACTTGCATGGTATGGATCACCTCCCTAATGTCATGGTATTCTTTGAGAATGGAGGAAAACATCAAGCCCAAGGAGAGGGATATGTGACAGTTTGTGGGATTAGCACCTCCGATGTGAGAGCTTGCTGAATGAAACCTTTTTTAGGGCTGCTCATCAACCCTTGATGTATGTCCATCATTCCTCCAACTTTCACCTATGGCTCCAAGAAGCTATAGCAGGTACAGCAGTCACTCCATTGGAAAACTCTCAGCAGATGAGCTAGCTAAACCAGGAGTAAATGGATGATCTCAAACATATCACTGAATTAGGAGGATGTCTGCTTCCAGAATGTGAAGACTTTCCCTCCTCAGAATGAACAGATGAGAATAATTTGTTCCAATGGCCATGAGAGTAATTGTGGATTACTCTCTGAGGATCACTTGGTCAGACATCAGTCACCAAGGTCATCCACTGGATCCCAAGCCATCACCAGTCATCCTGACCTTTGTCTTGCCAATGAACTTGGCTCTGGAAGAAAGAGTGAGACTGATGACTTTGTACAACTTTGTTTCACTTAAGTCCAATTCACACATAAATCAAGAAATTACTCTGTGATGTCACTGGCCCTCTTCAAAAAAGAACAACAGTCCCAGGAAAGGGAACAGTCCATCCCCAGAGAAAATGTCCATGCAATCACATGAACACTCCCTGATGCACTGAGCATTGCAGTCTAAGACAGTCACTCCTGAATAATGAATTGGACTGGTAAAGGACCAGTAGGCAGGTAGAGATAGAGATGTATCAGAGGGGAAGTGGAGCAGTCTCTTAGACATCTGCATCCTGGGGCAAAGCCTGTGTTACTTCCTAGTAGGTAGAGCATTGCACCTGGAATCAGGGAGGCCCCAGTTCAAATTGAACCTCAGATACTATCTTTGTAACCCTTGACAAGTCATTCTTCCTCTCAGTATCAGTTTTCTCATTTGTAAAATGGGGATAACAAGAGTACTTGCCTTCAAAGGCTGTGGTAAGGACAAAATTTTATTTATAGAGTACTTTGCAAACCTTAAAGTGCTATGTTAATAATACCTATAATTATGGCTCCATGATGTTAGGGGTCCTGTCTAAACTAATCATTATATTTCCTCTAGCAGCTTTTACAATGCCCTGCATTTTGATGCAGTTGGTATTTATTAAATATAGTGGGCATTTAATAAGTATTTGCTGAATGCTGAATAGTAAATAATATTTAATAAAATTCCAAATATTTGAGGACCAAAAAATATAGTGCAGTAAGATTATTTCTGTTTCTATCACAAATTGATAAAATGTTTCTGAGGAAACTGTTATGAAATCCTCTACCATTCTTCCAGAACCTGAGGAACATAATGTTAAAAATGACTGAGGTTTGATATGACACTGATAGCACTCCAAACTGAGTTAGCAATTCAACATTTTTCAGAGCTTTCACATTCAGAGAAAGGAACAAAGTTGGGTGGGTAGTCCTATTTTTTGACATTCCTGTGCTTTAAAAACAATGCCGTTCAAAGATACAAAGGCACCAAAAGCATATTAAATGCATCCTTAACTTGTAGTAGGCATTCCCCCCCAAAAAAAAATCTCCCCATGCAACCACGTGCAACAGTCATGGGTTACGAGTGCAACATTTCCCCTTTTCCACCACAATCACAGTCAGAAGGCGAGATTCATAGCAGCCATTTTCAATTCTTGTTGCATCATTTGTCACGAAAATGAGGTATTAGAATTTCAGTGCCTAATATGCTCCATGAGTTATAGCATGGAGTGGGGCTGCTCCTTTGGTATTTCTGATAATGTGTAGCTTTGTCAAAGTCTGACAGCAAGCAATCGGTTTAAGTGTGTCTTAGAAAAGTGCACTCTTCATGTCCAAGTGGCTTAGGGCTTAGAAAAAAAATTAACACCACTCAAAATGTCACTTAGAGGAAAAACTCACATATATGGAAGAAGCCACTGTGACCTCCCAGAAAAGACATCTAAAATGTCTCATGTCAACAGAGAACAAAGACTCTACCCCCTTTCAAGCTTTATAATACATAGCATTAATATATTGCTTTGAGGTGGGCAAAGCACTTTATATAGGTTTTTCTCATTTGGGCCTTACAGTACTTTAGGGAGGGCAATAAGAGGAGAGGGAGGATGGGAAGGATACAAAAGGATGACATGGGATGAAGATGGCTGAAGAACAAGGAAGGTGGATCTGGTTTTGGTCTAGATACGGTGAATCCTCATCAATCCAGGAGGTATAAGGAGAAGCAACAGTGCCAGGTTAAAAGCACTGGCTGGGCTCTCATTTCTAGTAATTGTTTTTTTTTTTAATTTTGGTCACTATCTAGACCATTCCTACACATTGGAGGAGTAAACAGTTGCCTTTATAATGATTCAAGCATTAAAATTCTCCATGGCCCTAAATCTCCACTATACCCAACCTTCTGCCCTCAATGATTTAATGTTGGAAATTCCCATCATTATATTCACTCTTTATGAGACTTCTTATAGATATATATTTTTAATTAGGTTAAGTCATTAGTTATTATTAAGAGATGACATTTATTAGTCAAGACTACAGCAGAAATATGGTGATAAATTTAACCCCATTAGCAACCCTTGTTGCTGAATGTGATGCTTTGAAAAAATGCTACAGATGCCTGTATATTATTCCCCTTATTTTGGTAGAATTAGGATTAAGCTTAATCAAGGATTTGGTAAAGAGTTGTGCTAAAAAAATCTTTCAGTTATAGGGGACTAAGCCTTCCTTTGCTATCAGATACCAAATAAATATCCAGAGGTGAGAGATATAAATAAGTTTTGGAAGAACAAGTCATTAGTTCAATCAGTCACAAAAATTAGACATTTTTAGCATGTATTATAGACTAGGAATAATAAGTACTAAGTATACAAAGAGAAGCTAAAGATAGTTTCCATCCTTGTGGGGCTCACAATCTAATACTTCACATGTAGGTAACTCAGAAGTACCAGGATACAAAAAAGTAGACCAATAGCCATGGTCAAAATTCAAGCAAGAGTCCAGAATATTCAATATCCAAAATGAGTTTGAACTAATCCAAGAGAATATTTTCCAATTAAATCAAAGATTATGAACTCTCATACTTTTAAGTTTTAACTTTGAATTTCTTTCTTGGCTCCAACTTTGACCTTCAGTCTGTCTTTTAGTTATTGTTTCCTTCATTAACAACAATTTTACTGGCTTATTTAATTAAAGTGGTAACAGAAAGGGAAAAATTTGGAGCATAGATACTGCCCTCCTGTATGTATTGTCCAATGGTAGTATGAATAGTCATAGCCAGGTATCCATAGCATATGAAGATGATCAAGTTTCAGGACAAGGAAAGCAACATCCCCAGGTAGGGTAGATACCTGGAAAGCTTCAATTTGTAAGTAGTGCTAATCATAGCATGTGTTTTAGATAGAGCTTCCTCCAATGTACCCATCCCCAAATGGCTAAATTACAGGAATAATCCCATTCTTTAGCATTTTCAACTATAATTATATACATTCAGATTATATTGCCATGGCTAAAAATTACATTGGAAATAAGCAAAACTCCTTGACCAGTGGTTGAGTTCTTCAAACAAAAGGATATTTTAAAGGTAAGAGTTTTATGCAGGCCTAGGTTAGATTAGACAGCCTCTGAAATTTCTTCCAGGTTTAGAATGAAGTGAAATTGCCCATTATTTTCAATAATAGATTTGCCACCATCCCCAGTCTGAACACCGAAAACAATCTTTTTAACAACAATTTTCTCTTGGTTAGATTAAATGTTATGAATCATAGAGCAGCATGATCTGAGAATAATCACAATTGCAGTAACTCAAGATACAATGTCTTCATGAAATAAAAGCAAATCTAGGTTTTTAAAGGCTATGTCAGGAAAACACAAGGTCTGTCAAATTTTTACTAAATTGCAGAGGATGCACCCAATGTGCATCTGCTATCTGGAAATCGGTCTAGGTAAGTATGGAAAGATACATCACCAAAAGCTTTTTTGATAATTTTTTAATCATGGTTACTCATGAAACAATCAAACAAAATATTCAATGAACATAATAACTGTTCTTCTATTCCCACAGTGTTCTATAATCTCTTCCTACTGCTAATATCTTCCCTTTGAGATTCCCATTTGCATTTAGGCTATATATATTTCATATTGCACACTTGTCTGCATGTTGTCTCCACAATTAGAATGTGAATTTCTTAAAGTTTCTTGCCTTTCTTTTTATCACCAGGGATTAGTACAGTGGCTGGTACATAATATTTAATTAATGCTTGTTGATGTTGTTAATAAGATGATAATGGCAAAGTAGAAAATGACACTAAGAACTACAAAAATTTTAATTCATCTACAAACATTAATTTCTAAGTGTGACATTTTTTCAAAGATCAATGAATGGGCACACTGTAGGGACTCAGACATACCCTTACAGATATCCTCATCATGCATAAAGCAAGAAGATAGCAAAGAACTTGCTGTTGAATAATAAAATGTCTCATCAGTTCTCCTCAGAAAGAAGAATTAATGAAGTTCATGAGTCTTCAGTTCATAGAATCATAGAATTTAAGGAATATTACAAATCCCTAAGTACAACCTTCTTATTTTACATAGGAAACTAGGGCCCAAAGAGCTTAAATGACTCTCATCACACACCCAAATGAAACAAGAAAAATAAAATAGAACATCAGACCACAGTGAAGATAATTAGATTATATACCAGTACTTGGTACTCAATGATTAATTAGTGAATTCTGTTTTTAAAAACTTAGCAATGGTCTACAAATAAAGTCAATATATACTTTGATATTTAAATGGATAATTACTTGCTGCCCTGCTGCTTTTGGTATTGCTTAACCTCCAAACTGGACCAACAGAGGCTATGCACAGAAGGAGCTAAGGCATTAGAATCTGTATTTCCTAGGACCAGATGATCTCTTCTTCACCCTGGCCACCTTCCTTTACCTCTTGCTGTGAGAATTGCAATTAAATCAATACTACCATTGCCTCAAATGTCTGTAGACAAACTGCCTTATTGTTCTACTTAGCATCTTTATTACTGCTCAAACCAAAACTCCCTTCCCTAGACAATTGCTCACCTATATGTATTATCTCCCCTTCTAGGAAAAAAAAACTCCCAAAGGAAAGAGACTGTGATGCTTTTGTATTTTAAGACAACACTTAGCACAATATTTGGCTTATAGTAGTTACTTGGAAGATATTTCCCATTCATTAAGGCATTTGCTGTAGTGAGAAACATGCCCATAATCTTAATATCATGGTCTCTCTCCCCTTCTCAAATGGTGAAAGATTCCATTTAGGTACAAGTACTAAATATCATGTGTCTTCTCATTTACTAGAAACAATTTCTTTTCTTAATCCAATTAACTTCTTCCAATCTCTCGTAATTAACATCTATAAAACTTTCACTCCCTCTGGGGTCTCTTCCAACTTTGAAGTGCTTGAATTCTGTGATTCTTGAGTGTTGCTGAGCTGCCTTTCACCCTGGAGCCAAGCTCTTTCATCCTTGCTCAGCATTTTATCATCTGGTTACATAAAAGAAATAAACTCTTATTCCTTCTACACCTTTTCAAATTAATCAACTGTAGGTTCAAAGTTAAACTATCAAATAAAAAGACTGGTGAAAATTACAACTGGTTTCTTCACAATCTCCACTACTCATTTGGAATTTAATTCATATATTATGATTTATATATTTTCTGTGTGTCTCTAAATAAATTATATGCCTTATATTTCTTTTAGTTTCCATAAAGTACCTGGGATAGTGTTGAAACACAGAAAGAATCTCAATAAATAAAAATAATTGTCTATCACAATCTTTGTTAAAGTTATCCATCATGCCTGGAATGCTCTCTCTCTTTTCTCTTAGGTCTTACCCTCCAAACAAGGTCCCCTGACCTCCCCTGGGGCCTTCTGGGGCTACCTTCCATCTCTTCTTTATATATCTTGCACATCCCTAGTTGTTTACATGTTGCCTTTCCTATTAGACTGTGAGCTCCTTGAGGACAGAGACTTGTTTTTTGTGGAGTTTTGCCTTTCTTTGTATTCCCAGTGCTCAGTTCATAGTAGCAAGTATTTAATAAAGTGCTTTTTTTAACTTGACTTAAATGAAAGGAGTCAGCAGAGAAACTTAAGGCTGGAATGAAAGTAGAATCAAATTATTTATCATTTATCAAGAAATAGAATCTATTATTCAGCAAATAGTGTTCATTTTATGTAAGACTGAAGGAACAGTGTGACTATTGGTATTAGGATAGAGTTATGTCAAGGAGGATAAGAAGATGGATGGATTGAGAGGAAAGAGAGAGAGATAGAGAGAGAGGGAGACAGAGAAAGAAATAGATATAAAGAGAGAGAAAGACAGAGACAGAGAGACAGAGAAAGAGAGACAGAGACAGAGAGATAGAGAGAAAGAGACAGAGAAAGAGAGACAGAGACAGAGAGATAGACAGGAGGAGAGACAGAGACAGAGAGAAAGAGAGAGAAGGGGAAAAAGAGGGAGAGAGAGAGGGAAAAGGAGAGGGAGAGGGAGAGAATTGTAGTTTGCTGTTATTGTTTGTCCTTCCTCCTTGAAGAGGACATAACATCTGGGGATGCCATGACATGCAAGTGAGTTGGATTTCAGTGAGGGAGGGCTGGGCAAGGTCACCTGCCTCACTTTCCCCTCTAGAGCCATCTGGGTCCAATGGCCAGATGTAGATGAGGATGATGGAGATGGCCCTGGGGGCAGTGGGTGACCTTGGCCATTTTAAACTAAATTCTTTAAGACTGAGACAATCCCCATTCAGTGATGAAGGCTAAGTGGTGGTGTTTGTCCTACATACTCAAAGAGGACCATGACATGAGGGAGATGGTACCATGTCATACAAGTGAATTGGATTTAAGATAGATAAACAGAGGGCACAGTTGTTAAGCATTTAGTATATACCAGGTACTGTGCTAAGTGCTAGGGATGCAAATACAAAGAAACAAGACAGCCCCTGCCTTCCAACAAAGATGACAACTGTGACATATAAAAAATGAGAGATTCAGTCAATGGCTTATTAATAATTTTATCATTAAGGAGAGTGAAGAAAAACCAAAAAAGAAAAAGAAAGCACTGCACTAGAACATAAGACTTGGATTGACATGGATCTGCTCCCAGCCCCAGTTTCCCTGGGTAATCGATTTCCCAGCTCTCTATTTATATTATCTGTAGCAGGACCACATTACTCCACTCACCTATTTGTTTTGTTGTTCAGTTATTTCAATCATGTCAAACTCTTCATGACCCCATTTGGGGTTTTCTTGGCAAAGATGCTAGAGTGGTTTGCCATTTCTTTCTCCAACTTATTTTTTATATAAGGAAACTGAAGCAAACAGGGTTAAGTGACTTGATATTTGAACTCAGGCACCACCTGTTTACCTTGCTGCCCTGTTTACCTAGAATGGTATAAGGTTATTTTGAGCATTAAATGAGTTATTATACCTGAAATTGCTTTTAAAAAAACTATACAAATGTAATATGTTAGTAACTAACATTTTATCTTTTCAAAAGTAAGAATAAAAGCATGCTATAGAAGATAAAAAAAAATGCAATCTAACCATACACATTAAAAACAAGGTGGTTGAAACAGAATTAATGGATAATGGAATGAAGATAATTAGTGAGGGAGAGCATAATGAAATCCCTGGAGATTTGCCCTGAAGTATTCCTTCTCCTAGCATCCTCTAAAAATCTTTCCCGTAGATCTATATTAAAATAATACAAGGACCAAGACTAATGAAAGTAGTCAATTAATAGGGAACGGCAATACCCCCTTGGAATCACAATGAATGGCAGGTCAGAGAGTCGTGGAATCTTAGCAAGGAGCCCCTCTTCAAGCCCGAGCAATTTAAAACAATGAATAACCTCTGGCCCAGGAGAGAAGAAATTGATAATGGACAGAGGCAGATGGTTTTTGATCCTATGAATAGTAAAAGGAAGTTTGGTACCTCAGGGTTACTTCTTTCCTCTACAAGAGTCATTTGTCAAGTAGGCTGATGTACTTCTTGGCTTCTGGTAATGTTATGTCAGCAGCAAAAATAGAGCAAGATTTCAGACAAAAGACCTGGGTTCAAATTCCAGCCCTGACATTTACTAGTTTTGTGATCCTGGGCAAGTACCTTAATCTCTCTGTGTCAGTGTTCTAAGGAGGAAGGAAGGAAGGAAGCAAGCAAGGAAAGAAGGAAGGAAGCAAGGAAGGAAGCAAGGAAGGAAGGAAGGAAGGAAGGAAGGAAGGAAGGAAGGAAGGGAGGGAGGCAGGGAGGGAGGCAGGAAGGGAGAGAGGGAGGGAAAGAGGAAAAGAAGGAGGGAAAGAGGAAATTAGGGAGGGAAAGAGAAAAGGAGAGACAGAGGGAGGAAAGAAGGGAGGAAGGGAGGAAAGGAGGGAGGGAGAGAGGAAAGGAGGGAGGGAGGGAAGGAAGAGAGAAAGGGAGGGAGGAAAAAGGGAAGGAAGGAAGGGGGGAAGAAAGAAAGGGGGAAGGAAGGAAGGAGAAAGGAAAGCAAAGATTTTATAGTTGAGGAAACTGGGTCAGACATTAACTTGCCCAGAGACAGCTAATAAGTGTCTCAGGCTGGATTTTAACTCATATCTTCCTAACTCACACCCAGGATTCTATCTACTATGCCAAACTACTTGCCTCAAAAATAAATAAATAATTTGTGAAAATGTATAGGAATAATTATATTTGTAGACCTGTCTTCCTTGGATCTACTTTGAGGAAATGCATTATAAAGGGCCTTACCTGATTGAGAAAATCACTTTGTAAACTTTGAAGTGATACCATATGAATTTGATAGAACAATATTGTGTATGTCATAAGAAATGATAAAAGGAATGGTTTCAAAGAAATTTGAGATGATTTTATAAATTAATTCATAGTGAATGGAATAAAACCAGGAGAACAATTTATACAACAGCATAAAAATAAATAACTGAAGAAGTTTGATCAACACAATGAGTAATCATAATTATAGAGAATTAATGATGAAGCATTTCACTCACCCTCACAGAGAGGTGAAGGCCTTAGAATGCAATATGAAATGTATATGTTTGTGTGTGTATATATATATACACATATTATATCTGTATATATATATTTATATGTGTGTATATACATAGATACATATATATACAGAAAGAAAGAATCAAGGTAGAAATTCATTTTATATTACTATACATATTTATTAAAAGGGTTTTTTTCCTTTTATTCCCAAGGGCAGAGAGAGATTTTTTAAAGATTTTTATTCATTGAAAAAAATAAATTAAATTTCAAAAACTGAAAATTCTATATAATAAATGTTACCTATATAAATGGGAGCTATTATTATTAACCTCTCCAAGTCTCATTTTTCCCTTTAGTTAAATGAATAAGATATGTCCACTCCCCACTTCACAAGGTTATTCTTTATAAGCACTTTATAAAACTTTAAGAACCATAAATGTGAATTATTATTGTTTATGCAGGAAATGGGGGACAATGGCTATTTAGAAGGGTATATGGTACACAGTCCAAGTCTGCTTCTAAAAGAATATATCCCAACATTCACAGGCAAGAACAGTGCCTAGCAATAATGCAACATAGGAGGATTCTTTCCCAGGGACCAGAGTAGAAGAATATAAAAGGTGGGAATTTTTTTAAGATGAGAGTGGAAATATAGAAACAGAAATTGAAAGGTCCTGAATATAAAGCAGAGACAGATGGATAATGGGCAATACATAATAATGACAATCCCCTTTGATATTTATTATAATCATAAGAGGAGCTGACCAATAAGGACAGTTCTTATAATCCTATATGAAGTTCATTGGTACATTCAACTGATGCAGTCCCCCATGTGAAAGAAACTAAAGAACTTTTTTCTAGGTTTGTCTTCCTAATAACATGTACTGAAAATTTCTTTTGAAAGTTCTGAAAAGGAATTCTATAACTATCTGGTGAGTGTCAGGCAGCCTGTTTGATTGCCTGCATTGGTAGAACTGGAGGGCATTTTCCAAAGGTCTCACTCTTGTTTGGACCTGTGCTCTAAATCTTACTCCTTCAATGATTATATTTAATAATCTAGAAAAGTTCTTGTCCCTCTGAGACCAACAAGTGGGCCCATGAATATGGACTGCATTCTTTGCCTGCCTTAACGTGTTATTTCATCTTGGTGAAGATTAATTTGGATTTTCCAACCCTGTGAGTTTCTAAAGATAAAGAGAACAAGCCTCCAGCCTCCAAGAAATTGAGTACATACTACATTTTGTTGACACTAAATAGTTGACACTAATATAGTTGTCACTGATAATAGTGACAAACTATCACTGATTCCACAAGGGTTACCTTTTTGAAACTAGCTTAATAGTATCTAAGATAAGGATTTGTTGACACTAATGCCACATTTGGGCGTGAATTTTGTGGGAATTATGCTAAATTTGAATCCACTCTCTCCAAAGATTTAAGTGGAACACAGTAGAATGTCTCCAAGGTGATGAGGGAATGAAAAATGTTCTCTGTCTATGCTTTACCTCTGATGGCTAACAGAGGAGCAAATCATATCCAGAATGTCTCTAACTGGTATTTAAAAAAAAAAAAAAAAACACTATTAGAGAAGAAAGATCTCAAACCCCTCAAGGTATCCCTAGAATCCAAAGAGGTAAATGTAACAGCCTGATGCTCTGAAAATTGCTTGATATTAGTCTTATATAGTGATTATTTTGATATTCACAACAGCCCTGTAATACATGGAAAATATGTGTGTTTATCCCTAAAGCAAACTTTAAAAAAAAAAAAAAACACTTCCTATTACAGCTGCTTAACAATTGAAATTTCATTGCCAAGAACACCACCTTTCTTTCCACAATTAAAATGCAAAGACCCCTGAGCAGGGAACACACCGACTTAAATCCACAGAAATATGTGATATCAGACCCTTTCCAAAGTACAGATTTACGTTTTGTATAATTTCACATGTGGTTTCTTAATTATGGGTAGGGATAAGAAAGAGAAACTAGAACTCAAGAATTTTAAAAAATAAATGAAAAAAAATGTTGTTTTGAATGTAACTGTCAGGGGGTGGGAATATAAAATAAATAAAGTACAGAGTACAAATTTAATTGACTATTCTTGAAGAACTTGAAAGAGAAAAAGTCAGGACCATATCAAGGGGATTACTAAAGTCTGGGGTCAACACTGCTTTCCTGACCCCCAAACCTTCCTACCTCTAGGACCCTGTACTCTCAATTAAAGTGCTTCTTTAATGTAAAGGTTTAGGATTCAGAGTTGAAAAAGGATTTAGGAATCTTCTAGTTGAATTCTCATTTTGAAAATGGGGGAAATGGGGAAACTTCAGAGACAGGTGACCTGAGATCACAAAGGGATTGACAGCTGAAATTCAAACCCAGACACGCTGACTTCAAATTCAGAATTCCCTCTTATACACCATCCTGCCATCTTTTTTATCCAAGAGCAAACTGAATCTCATGCAACCTTCAAGAGTTCCATTAAACTACCTCACAAGACAAGATTAGCCCTCAAGCACTCAGTCCTGCTTCTGATAAAGAGGACATCTGATAATCTGCAATTTCCCTTTTTAAATAAGACAGTAAACCATCTATGGGAAAAGACACTCCTGAGCTCCATATAAAAGCACCTAATAGAAAGTTCATGTGGCAATACTTGCCCAGCTGAGACCCTGCCAAGCTTCCATCTTGCCAATCCTAGCTCTGAAGCTACTAATCCCAATACCAGATCCTATTCTGTCTTCTTACCTCATTACTATACTCTGACTCAGTATACCTTTCCCAAATGCAAATGAGTGAATGAATGTCAAACTTTAGTATCTACTATACACTATGTATTGTAACAGCTAGTATTTGTATATATACAAAATTGGAATAGTACCTGCCCTCCAGGAGCTTGTATTGTAGTGAAAGAGAGAGTACATACAGAAGAATAGTAGCCAAGGAAGGGGAGTTTTAGCCTGAGAATTCACAAAGATAGTGGATGGAACCATCATTCTCACAGAAACAAATGAAATCGAAAGGAACCCTATTGATTTTGATATTCTTATCTACTGGCTATTTTATTGCTGTCACCCGATCAATACAAACTAAGTTCCCTACGGCCACAGATTGGTTTTTGCTTTGTCTCAGCATCTATAACATAGTCTAGAGAGACAGAGTGTTATAGCACATGCTTTATGACTTTGGGCAAATCACAACCTCTCAGTGCTCTTGGGGAATTCCCTAAGACTATAAGTTACACAGCATCATTGTGTGATAATCAAGTTTGATATTAGCTCTTCTCAGCAACACCATGATTCAAGATGATTCCAAAACATTCACAATGGAAAATGCTATGCACATTCTGAAAAAGAATTATGGAATCTGAATACAGATGGAATCACAGTATTTTCATTTTTTGTTGCTTTTGGGGTTTTCTTTCTCATGCTTTTTTCCTCTTGTTTGATTCTTCTTTCACAACATGACTAATACAGAAATACGTTTAACACGATTGTACTGTGTGTAACCTATATGTGTTTAACATGATTATACTATATATAACCTATATTACACTACTTACTGTCTTGGGAAGGGGGGAGAGAAAAAAGGGAGGGAGAAAAATTTGTAATTCAAAATCTTACAAAAATGAATGTTGAAAATTTTCTTTACAAGTGGAAAAAAATACTAAGTGCAAAAATCAAATGACAAATGAAAATATAGAATAGACTATACATTATGGAGAATATGTCAACCCCCAGTGGAAGCAGCATTTTCTCCCTAGAAGTCTTGTATGCTAGTGAAACGATATATAGCACCTAGAAAAGATTTTCAAATAGCAGGAAGTGATCTCTTGCTTATTGAATTAATGTTTCATACTTGTTAAATTAAGATAATAACTGGTTCACCTGCTAGTTTCAGCCCACTCCATTCCAAACAAAATGACAAAAGGGACCTGAGGGACAGGGCTCCATTGTATGTTGGCTAGGAGAAGTTTTAGTTGGGGCAAGGATAAAAGGAACAGAGATATCAAAGACAAACTATCTCCTTCCTAACTCTCCTGTGCACTGGTACTATTTGGAATGGTGAAGACCATGCCTGAAGGCACATATTCAGAATTTACTCTTCTTTCCTCCTGTTGACTGTTCTCATGGATTAATAACAGCTCTTGAGCTCAATTCTGAATCCTCATGGATTTAATCCCCAGGTCCAGGTTTCTGGCATTCTGCTCCCCCCATTTCCTAAGCAAGTTATTCCAAAACAGAAACAAGACTGGTGGGTGACTCCTGCTCAAAACAGATAGCACACTAGGCCTTTTTATAGGAAAATGGATTTTAGAAGAGATTTTAATACTTCCATATGTTCTCACCATTAGAACAATCAGATTGTATTCATAGAACACTAATATGTCTAAGATGCCTCTTGTTCCTTTTTTCCCCTCTTGTTCCTTTCTTCTTGGATGAGTGTCTAGATAGCTTAGGGTGGAGAGATTTGGAAGATGGGAGAGAGAAAAGGTAGAAAATTGGGCTGGAAAACTATATAATTCATGAATAGGAAAGCATATATATTTACTTCCCACATCAGCCACTCTTAGGGACCTTTTGAAATGAAGAGAATCATTCTTCTCTCAGTTCCTATCCCCAAAAGCCTCCTTTTTCTCAACTAAATAGAACAGAAACAAACCGGGCTGGGATTTGGTACAAAGACTGTTAAAGTCAGGTCCATGATGAGGATCAGGATCTAGCTAAAAGGTATCTCTTTAAGTGTAGCAAATAAATTTCTGAACTTCCAGTCTAGAAGACCTGAATTCTAATCCTCTATTAGTTACTTACTAACTGTGTGACTCTAAGCAAGTTGTTTAATTTCTCTAAGGCTCATAGGGTCTTGTGAGGCTGAAATGAGATAGTATATGGAAACCATTTCTCCTCTTCCTCCTCTTCTTTTTCTTCCCTCTCTGCATATCCCATAACTAATTCTGCAATCCATTTGTATAAAATCTCTTTTTAAACATTGAAATGGGTTTTATTGGAAGAAGGTGTAAGGAGGGGTCCATGGTGATGGCAGAGAAGAAAAGAGTAGATTAAATCTGGGAGAGAAGAACCTATTTGATTTCATTTTCTCCCCAACAAACCCTAGTTTGATAAGTTACAATTTTTGTCTCATTTCATTTTCACAATTCTGGCAGATAGGTGCTATTATTCTTTCCACTTTTCAAATAAGGGAACTGAGGAGGACAGAAGTGAAATAATTTGTACATGGTGAGTCATACAACCAGTGAGTATCTGAGGCTGGATTTGCATTCAAATCTTACATATTTCTTGTCCCACACTCTTTCTACTGAGGCATCTAGCTTTGACTGATTATAAGAATAATCCTTACCTCTAAGGATCCCATGATATTATTTTGCAGACCTGATGGCCTTAGGTCAAATTATGTATCCCATCTATCTCCTCCTTCAGGGTTATATCTTCCCAAAATAAAACTAAGAGCTCAGAAACCTATATGCTGTATATGACAAAATCTCCTTGCAGTTGACCATAACAACAACTCTCACCTTGCTAGTATTTGCTACATAGGGAAAACTATAACCCAGTTAACTCCCTTCTCTGATTTCTCTCAGTTAAGGTCTTAAGGTACACCTGGCTTGGCTCCAAACTAGCCAAGTCATCCCCTCTCTCCCTGCTCTTCATAGCATCTCTGAATAGCCCCCAACACAGCCTCTCTCCTCAGTCCTATAGTACATTGCTTCCTTTCTCAATCTTACTCCAGTAGACAATCAGAAAACTTTTCTTTTCCTTAATCACCACTCCCAGATTAGTCTCTTAGACTTCAAAATTACCAACACCAACCCGGAGGTTGTTCCTCTGTAGTGTCCCCTTAAAGAACACAGATTCTTGTCCTTTTTCTTTCAGATTACATCTTCCTGATCTCCTGACAAAGAACACTTTACATTTTTTGGCCATTTAAAAGATTTTTGTTTCATTTGCTCTTCATCTCTTCTAATGACCCATTTGCTCATGGAGTCTGATAAGGATTTGGGGAGCTCTCTGAGGCCATGTTAACCCCAAGAAATGAGCCTTAGTCTTTGGCCTCTGTGCTTGTTCTTTTCCATCCTAGGTGGAAGGAAATAAAGCCTTCTCCACCTTTTGAGTTCAAAAGGATAGGACACCATGGCATCTCAGCATTCCAGAATTTCAAGGGTTTTCCAGTGTCCCAAGGTCTTGAAGTCAGCTCAATACTGATATTCCAAGAAGCAAGGACTGAAATTTGGACTTAGACCAGTGGAAGTGGGAAGGAAACTCATCCAACAGACATGTCACATCTGGACATGTACTTGATGAGATTGGTATTATCATGGAACTTAGCTCATTTTTAAGCCTCCTACCAACAAAGACTGAAAGATACAAGGGAAACATGCCGCCAAAATGGTTTTACATTTCTCCTTGCTATATCTCAAAGTACATTAAAAGCTAAAAATGAATATATAAAGTAAAAGAATACCATAGGATCATAATATGCTAAGGCCATAAGACTTATGAATTTTAAAGATGTGAGAAAGCATCTCACCCAACCTCCTCATTTTGCAGAAGAAAAATGAAAAACAGATAGTTTAAATGACTTGCTTTCTCTACTACTTGGTTATGATCCAGTCAATAGTGTCTGTTTATGTTTGGTTAATTCCCCAATCTCATCAATAAGAAGACTCCTTAGATAAGATTAAATTGATTTCTACCCAAAAAATTTATTTCCCCTTTTCTTTTTCACCTCCTCCCTACTACCCAGCCTCAAGCACAGAATCCCCTGAGCAGGGCAGCCTTACAAATAAGAAAAGGCAGCTACCCATGTAAAGTGATTTAAGGATTCTCCCCAAAGTCTACCTGTCCTCCTAATGGATAAGATCCCACTAATCTAAGACAGATTCTTTCATTCTACAGGGAGAGAAGAGAGTTAAATCACATATATATTCCCTCAGAAGATGGAACACAGTGACCTACATTCACAATCAAAAGTTAAGGAATGAAATCTAAGTCTTTCCTGGTAGCAGATTTTTTATTCAAGAAGAAACAGAGAGCGCATTTAGGGACTGGATGCCTTCAAGAGCCAAGGCAATGGATCACGGAAATAGGGAAAGAGTCTGGCACCAAAGTTTGTCTAGTTCACAACTTTACCAAGGGCAGATGTTCTATTCACAGAACCTCCTAAGTCTAGAATTTTCACTCTAAATTTTTCCTTTGTTCAGTACAAAAAAATAGAAGTTTCTTCTACTGAAGTTTCTAAAATAAACTCTTTTAACAAGATAAGAACAAAAGGACATAAGAAAAAAGAGTTGCAGGAATTAGAAATGTTGGGCAAATTAAACCAATAAGTAGAGAATCTTCTCTTCTTGTCCGCTCCACAAAATCATATACTGTAGGACAGACAAGAAGAGAAGACATCTTCAAGAAAATGTGATTAGCATAGGAAATCCATATACAGTACAAGGTGGTCTATGAAATTAAATGATAATTGCACAGTATGACAAATTTGGAAATATATTTAGAAGAATTGCACATGTTTAACCTGTATTGGATTGCTTGCTGTTTATGGGAAAGGGGAGGGAGGAAGAAAATTTTGGAACACAATGTTTTGCAAAGGTAAATACTGAAAACTATCTTTGCATGTATTTGATAAAAATAAAAACTATTAAAATTAAAAATTGTTTAAATTAAGTAATAAAATGTGAGGTGCCAACTACTATACAATGGAAATTCCATTGGACTAGGCATTGGGAAACCTAGGTTATAGTCATGGCTCTGCTACAGAGACACAGAGAGAGAGACAGACAGAAAGACATTCAAACAGACAGAGACAGAAAGAGAGAGAGAAAGACAGAGAAAGAGAAAGAGAGGGAATTGAAGCCATTCTGGAAAGGAGACAGAACAAGCAAAAGTCCAACAAATATAGAATGTTAAGGGATGGTGAGAAGATATTTGACTTGCTGTAGCAGAAAGAAATGGTGCAGCCTAGAGAAAGAATGAGATAATCCTTTTAAGAGGATCAATTCAGTGAATAGAAACTGAGCTATCTCTTTAAGAGATGCAATCATTGTTGGATAAAAATTGAGCAACATAAAGTCTTAATGCTATTTCAAAGAATTTCCTCTGGGGATTAGAGGAAATGTTGATGATTTTGGAGGAAAATTAGATCTGACTATCGAAGGCTACTTTTCTAGAGAAGAGCTATTACATTGTTGCTTCATAGGGATTTGACAGAAACCCATCTAACCTCTTAGGACAGAACTGTAAGAGGATGAACTTGATTATCTTTATTTCAAGCTTCTGGCATCTTGTCCAATATGTTTCTTGACTCTAGAGACTAGTTTGTCATTCATTCTTGATTCTACAGTGGCTGATACAAGGTAGACACTTAATAAATGCTTGTTGATTTGAATGAGCATTTATGAGTGAATCTCAGTTAAATAGTAAATTCAATAACTTTGGGTAGAATAGGATATCAATTCAATAAGGGAATTGGACTAGAATGAGAATAATAGCTAGCATTTTATAGTACCTCTATGTCAGCCACTATACTAAAGGCATTAGAAATATCATCTCATTCGATCCTCATAACCCTAGAGTATAAGTGCTAATGTTATACTCAGAGGCAGCAGATATTAAGTGACTTGCCCAGGATCATACAGCTAGTAAAAAATATCAGGTCAGGTCTTCCTAACTCCAAAGTCAGGGCTCTCTATCAACTACTATCCATCTGCCACAGATAATATCTAAGAGTCACTTTTACATTTTTACATTTCCATGACCTTTCTATGATTCTATGACATTACAATTGTCTTTTCCATTTGTAGTTTTTATGGGTTGTTTCTCTTGCTCCCTCTACCCTTATCTCAATAATCTTCATTTCTGTCAATCACTCATTTGACCAATATATGTTATAATATTCTTCTATATTCCTAATCAAGATCTGCACAAAAGAGATAGCGTGTGGCAATCAAAGAGATGCCATAAAAAGGTGAGTCATTTATGTGATGAGAGCAAGAAATATCTTGTAGACTAATGATTTTCTTTGGCATCCATGCAATGTCAAGAGAGTTAGAGGAAAGACAGCAGAACATTGAGTGAATACACTATAGCAGATTTATGGGAGGACATGGGGAAGAATCACCTAAGAAAAGAGAATAGGTAGGTGATGTGGACTTTGAAGGGAGATTACTCTCTTCCCTTATCAGGAAAAAGCCCATCCAGCTATTATCAGACATAACCAAATGCCAGACTGTTCTATAGGGTACAGAATGATGTAAGAATGGAACAATTTATTGGCCTCTATTGTTTATCCCTCCAGCCTCTAAACATCTTTAAACAATCTTTGAGATCTTGATTAGAGTATCTTTTTAGACAAGTCTAGGACCTGTCAGGTGGATTTAGGATCACCCAGGAGGATTCCATTTGGCTTCTCCTTGATCCTTCCCTCTGAGCTACCAAATTCTTCCCTGGTACTTTCCTTCCTCCCCTGAGAAATCCCCGAGGTTATCTTTCCCCTTTAAAAGATTTATATCTGAGGAAGATCTTTGCTAAGTCCTTTTCAGGACTAAGCCCCCTATGAAGTAGGTATTACTTTCTCTCCCTTCTCACAGTATCTTCCCTTTAATGATGTGTTTCTCTTTATTATAGTTACTTCTGGTTAATATGCTACACTCTTCTATGAATTTAGCCTGCCATTCAATGGTATACTCATACCATATTCCCTTTCTCCTGGTTAATTTTGAGGTCCACTGGAGAACTTGTTTTTTCCATTGTTAATTATTAAAAGCCCCTTTTTTGCTAACTATATGCTCTCCCAAATCTATTTCATATTTACCATTTCTAGTGCCTATTTTACCTCCTCATTTTGTCTGTAACCTCCTCTCTTAAATAAATGTACTTTTTAGCTAAAGAGAAAGCCCTTGTGAATTCTTCACATGTGAATTGCTACCAAACTCCATCATTTGGTGCATACACTCAATCTCATCAGAGGCGTTCCAAACTGCATCAGTGGAGGAAGAATCCACTTGTAGAAAATATATGGAAGTGAGTAATTAGGAGAGTTATATGCTTAAACAGAGATAGTATTATGCCTTCTATAATATCATAAAAGCATCAAAATAACAAAGCCTACACTCCAGTAGGGACTATCCACTCAAGGAATGTCAATCTTATCTCTGCTCATTCTCACCTCCATGCTTTTTTAATGCATAATTGCCAGTAATAGGAAATATGTTCCCTTCCTCTTTCTATCAATCTAAGCCCTTCTCTTTTTAAAAATCTGCCTCAAAATTTAGTGTTGCCAAAAGATTTTTCTAATTGAAAGTAAAAAGATCAGAGTTCAAGTATTTTGTGTCTGTACTTTAATAATTTTGTAACCATAAGCAAGAAATAATCTATTGGAGACTCATCTGCAAAAATAGTTATTATATTTATATTATTGAACTTATGGATTTGACATGAGAAAATTATCTGCAAATATTAAAGTAACGTAAGTTTATTATTTTGAGTTTTGATGTTAATTATATCTTTTTCTGATCACATTATTCAATTAAATAAATAGTTATTAAGCCCACTCTGCAAGTACTGGATCATTCATCAGAACCTTATACCCCATTTAATGTGTAGGTGTGAAATATTTGCATTTATGAAATATGTGAATTTATAGGATTACAAAAGAAATAAATTATATTGAAATGCATTTGCCAATATATTTTTTAAAAGTTTATTGACCCCATGTTAAGAACCCCTGCTTTAAAGTACCTACATTGTGGAGAGAGAAGAGAGTTGGGGGGGGGCAGATAAAAAGGAGGACTATCTTTGGATGTAATGTCAAGAAATAAAGCTCCAATTTCAGAAGAATTCAGTGGGGAAGGAAGGATTAATGACTTTTTTTAAATAAAAAATATCCTCTTTGCCCCTGAAATCACATAAATTTGGCCCTACCTATTCCACTTTTGTTAGGTCTGCCTCTGCCTTGCCTTCATTTATTGAGAAAAGACCTAAGAGAAATGGAAGGCAAAGGACAGAGATTTATGAGGCTGAAAAGACCCTGGGAGAAGATTTTCAGAGGGCAAACTGAAGGTTAGGAACAAAGGGAAAAAAGACATTTAAGTCAGATGTAGTAGGGAGTATATCTAGAAAATAGAGATGATGTCCAAAGTGGCACAGAATCCTAAACAGGGCTACCAGCTCTCCCTCCCAACTGGGGAACTAGAGCTTTGGCAGGAAGTCCTATCTCACAGGCAAATCAGCTGAAGACAGACATTCTGTGCCTTGGAAGAAAACCAGCTCCTTCCCAGGAAAGCAGATTACAGCAGTAGTAATGGGACCTTGGGACCATTAGGCACTCCTCCAGTCCCGAGATGAGCATGTCCATGGCATATGTACAGTAGCAGGGAGGTAATGGCATCGGGCTTCCTGGGAGGCCCATTCCTGCCAGGTCCCACATCTGTCTTCTCACTAATGTCACCCCAAAGCCCCTGGGCAGAAAAGCCATCCTCCTCTTTAGTTTTACCTCAGATGTTCTGAAATGCAATTACCCCACGCCCACCTCCCACCCCCCAAAACAGGCATCTCTCTTCCAACAGTAATAGTGACACAAGAAAGGCAAGCTCCCAGAAAGCTGGATTGGGCAGCAAAAGAGCATTGTTGCTAGCCATCATCTGTCTGACTTGGACCCCTGGATTCCTAATGCCCCTGTCTTACCACGTACCCCATGAGAACCATGTCATCAGCAATCTCTTCAAGTGAATAAGCTTTGGTAGGCAAGCCAAAGGATATAATTGCTTTAAGTAGAAGCTTATTTCATCTAGTACAACAATTCTTAACCTTGTGTCTTTGAAATTATTATTTTTTAATATTTCAACATATTTCACTTTCTTTGTACACCTAATATTTTATTTTACCTATTTATAAATATTACCAAAAATAAATAAACTATTATTTTTAAATGGATTCTTAGGCTTCATCAGACTACTAAAAGGTTAAGAGGCTCTGATTTAATAGAAAGAGTACTGAGCTGAATCTCAGCTTTACTTAATTACCTCTCTCTTTTTCTTTCTTGTTTGTTTTAAATAAGATACACCCTTCCAGATCTATGCAACCGATACAAGTCTTATTTTGCTAACAAATAATATAGTTTTTATTGTGTTTCCTCAATTATTTTAAATTATCCACCATAGTTGAATGCGGAGATATAATAAACCAATGTCACACATGCTGAGTTCTGATACTTCATGGAGCTTTAAAACCTCCAAACACGTGTGATAACAGTATGAAAGACATCATAGCATTAAGGGTAATATGAGAGTTCCTGTCTGTATTAGGGTTTAATCTTAAGTTCCTTTGTACCTTGTGTTTTCTTCTATAGTTTTGTTTATTCAGTTTTGACCTGCTTTGCCTTTCACCACTATTCATTATTACCCAACTCTTGCCAATTTAGAATGCCTTGAAGGTAGACAGCAAAGGTACATCTTTCTTCTAAGTTTAAATTGCTCTTCCATTTAACTGTACTAATTTTCTATGGGCAGCATCTTTTTTTGTTGTTTGCTCATTTTTCTTGCCTACTTCTTGGGCTTTTAAATTTATTAAAGTTGGACTCAGCTCCAGGAATGGATGGGGCTCCAAATTTTTTTGTGCAACTAGTTCAGGGAGGTCTGTACATTTTCATTTCTTCCAAGGTGGGATGATCTAAGGAGAGATGTATTTACTACTCTCCTTGTGTGTGCTCTGGTCTGTGGGTGACCACAAACATTCTTTTCTGCTCAGTGATATGACCAGAGTCCCTAATCCACTGGGGCCACAAACTCTGAGGTGATTTTGTTCCACCTCATTATCTAACTGAGACTAAGCATTATAACTTGAATATGGGCAATGCAACAGAATCCTGCATCCAATGGTAGCAAAGGGACCATTGTAATCTCCTTTTAACCAGTTGTCTGACCCCCTTACTGTCTGTGAGTTGTAAATTCCATAAGCAGCCATGTTGAATCAATCATTCCCCAAGATTTGCTGCTGGCATGGCCACAGAACAATAGAGCTTTTCTGGCAATCTTCTAAGTTATTCTGGGCTGAAAAATTGTTTTGTTTTGTTTTTTATGGGTCCTGCCTCTCTAGAATTTGTTTTGACATATTATTTAAAGTTGTTTGGAGGGGAATTTGGGAGAGCTCAGGGAAGTCTTGCCTTTTTTATACCATCCTGATTCCATCAAAAGTACAAATAAAGCATTTACCTGAGTGACAAGTTTCCCACAATAAAGGATTCATTTTAATCAAAGAATTCAGTAGTAGTAAAGCCAAAATATTCTGCCACTATTCACCTATGCCTAGATTCACATTCAGAGAAAGCCTCCAGATCTGCTATTCTTCCCCTCCTTTTCCACTCCAATTCCTCTTTTGCTTCCTCTTAGTTTTATCCTGGAGATGATTTGTTACATTTCCTTACTACCATTCTCAAATGCCTCCCAGAAAAAAAAATCTCAAAAGGGGTATCTTGTAGGCCTTATGCAGTCTATATGTAACTAGGGAAAAGGAAAGATACTTCATCTCCTTTTAAACTAAATTCCTAACTAAAATTTCTTCTTCTACAGGGAATATTTCCCACCATCTCTAGTGTCTTCCTTCTAATTATTTCCTATTTATCCTATGGTTTATTTGTGCATATTTGTTTATATATACTTGTTTGAATCTGTCTCTTCCATTAGATAATGAGCTCCTTAAGATAGGGATTGTTTTTTGCCTTTATTTTTGTCCCCAGTGTTTAGTACAGTGCCTAGCACATAGTAAGTGCTTATTTTTATTGTTTACTGACTGACTGCTTTACTGACCTTTACTGGCTGAGTGTTTTAAAACTTCCCATAACTCAAAGATAAAGATAGTTCTCTCTTTTTTAGGGAATGGAAAAAGAATCTAGAAAGTAGCTCAAGGTTATATAATGCTTTCCAAAGAAGTAGAAATTGGAAATCTTCCTGGAGGCCTGATTTTTTCAAAGAGATGTCCTTACAAAAGATTGAGTTCTTTTCTGACCATACCCACTGACTCTGTTTTAACTCTTTAACAATCACAATCACAAGATTTTTTTTAAAAGAAAAAATTCTTTTTAATAATAATAATAATAATAGCTAACATTTTTTATTTTAATAGTATTTTATTTTTCTAAATACATGCAAAGATAGTTTTCAACATTCACCTTTGCAAAATCTTGTATTCCAAATTTTTCTCCCTCTCCTCCCCCTTTTCCTCTCCCCAAGAGAGTAAGAAATCTGATATAGGTTAAACTTGTGCAATTCTTCTAACCATATTTGTCATGCTGTGCCAAAAAAACCCAAACCCACACACACAAGAAAGGGGGGAAAAATAAGCAAAGCAAATAAACAACAACCAAAAAAAAATTCATACTTTGATCCATATTCAATCTCCATAGGTCTCTCTCTGGATGTGGATGGCACTTTTTATCACAATCTTTTGGAATTACTTTGAATCACCTCATTGTTGAGAGAGCCATGTTCATCATGGTTGATCATCACATAATCTACTTGGTGCTGGTACAGTACTCTCTTGTTTCCACTCACTTCACTTAGCAACAATTCATGTAAGACTTTCCAGGCTTTTCTGAAATCAGTTTGCTCATCATTTTTTAATAGAACAACCATTACATTCATAAACCATAAATTATTCACCCATTTCCCAACTGATGGAGAATTTCCAGTTCTCTGCCACTCCAAAAAGAGCTGCTATAAACATTTTTGTCCATGCAGGTCCTTTTCTCTCTTTTAGGATCTCCTTGGGATACAGACCCCATAGAAACACTATTGGATCCAAAGTTATGCACAGTTTGATAGCCCTTTGGGCATAGTTCTACATTTTTCTCCAAAATGGTTAGCTCATTTCACAATTCCACCAAATTCCACCAAAAAATTTCACCAGTCTTTCCACATGCTCTCCAATATTCATCATTATCTTTTCCTGTCTTCTTAGCCAATCTGAGAGGTGTGAAGTATAGCTAACATTTATTAAGGTTTTACTACGTACAAGTGTTAAGTGCTTTACAATTTTCACATTTGATTTTCACAACAACTCTGAAAGAATAAGTATTGTTATTATCCCTATTTCACAACTAAAAAACTAAGACACTTTATCCATTGTACCATTATCAAAAACCTACTTCCTCTGCCTTTCACCTTCTCTGGAATAAAAAAAAGAAAAAGAAAAAGAAAGCTCTTGTAACAAATATGCATAGTCATGCAAAATGAATTTCCACATTGGCCATGTCCAAAAAATATATTTCATTCTGCACCCTGTATTTATCATCCCTCTGTCAGGAGATGGGCAGCATTCTAAATCATCAATCCACTGGAATCATTGTTAGTCATTGTACTGAAAGACAATAACCCTTATTAAAGTTTTTCATCCTTACAGTATTGTTATACTGCATAAATTCTCTTAGTTTTGCTTTATCTCCATCAGTCCATACAAGCCTTCCTAAGTTTCTCTAAAATTATCTCCTCTTTCTCATTTTTCTAATGAAATATTATTCCATTACATTTGAAGATTATAATTTGTTTAGCCACTCCTCAAATGATGGGTAACCCTTTTATTTCCAATTCTTTGTTTCTTCATTCTTCCTAATTATGCACTGCCTATTTAGCTTAATGCTATCTCAATCTTGATTTCATCAGTCTCAGGCTTCCCAATTCAATTCTAGCTTCTAGTTCCTGCACAGCTGGCTTTGCTATTTATTATTTTTTGTCATTTGTTCTACATGATTCATTTTATGTGTTCTAACTATACTATACTCAAAAGTATATTGTGCTTATTGGCTATGACCAGCATGCAGACTATGATTTAACCAAAAGTTAGTGAGCAAGTTGATAATGTTAATAGTATGTAAATCTAATTAGTATTGTGCTACTCCATGACTACTCCCTGTACTCTTTGCACATAGGGGTCCTTTGCCCTCTTTTATGCTTTCTTTGGGATACAGACCCAGTAGGGACATTGCTGGATCAAAATACCTAATAGATTCCAATATGTAATTTTTTTAATAATAAGTACTTACTATATGTCAAGATATTGTGCTAAGCAGTAGAATACCAAGGAAGGAAACATTAGTTACTTCCCTCAAGAGGGTCAAAGAGGCAGGAGATAACATATAAAGGACCAGGTATATCCACAATATAAAGTAGATAAGGAGTATTTTGAGAGGGAAAAACATTTTTTTCTCTTTTGCACCTCCAAACCCTTCCAAGATATCTTGGGGTTTACTGGTTAGATTTCTTGTTTACAGATCAGACCTTACACCAAAACCAGTCGAATAGGTCCTTGGCCAAGTCCCATTTGGTCATTTTTTGGGTCCTGATTGACTCAGATTGAATGTAAATAATAGTCATTTCTGCTTTGGCCAGAGACCCTGAGGGTCTTCCCCTCCCAGATTCATTCATTCATTTATTTATTTAAATTTTTTTTGGACTAGGTGAAAGAGGAGATTCTTTGCCTCACTTGTTACTCATCCTTAATCACTGATTGGGTGTAATATCAATCAAAACGAGACCTGTTGAAGACTTTAGCTTACAAAGGCTGAAGTCTACCATTGTATCCAGAGCCATCTCCAGTCATCCAAATCTATATCTTGCCACTGGACTCAGATGGCTCTGGAGGAGAATGTGAGGCAGGTGATCTTGCACAGCCCTCACTCACTTAAATCCAACTCACTTCCAAGTCACAGCATCACCTCCCTGATATCATGGACTTCTCCAAGAAGGAAGGACAAACAGCTACCTCTGTGAGCACCTGGGGCAATTTGGAAGGACTTCCTGCAGAAGGGGACATGGGAAGTGAGACTTGTAAGAAGCCAGAGAAAAGTGGCAGAGGTGAGGAGTGAGAGCATTCCAGACACATGAGAGTCAGTGCAAAGGCAGGGAGAAAAAAGATGGAACCTCCTATGTGAGGAACCACTTATAGGCTGGGATAACTGGATCATGGAGAGGAATAAAGAGGGCAGCAAGATTGCTCAGTGTTTAGCACAGCAGGAAACTTCTCCCTGAGGTGGGATCCAGCCTCAGACACATACAAGATGTGTGACCCTGGACAAGTCACTTAAAGCTGTTTGCCTCAGTTTCCTAATCTGTAAAATCAGTTGAAGAAGGAAATGACAAACCTCTCCAGTATCTTTGCCAAGAAAACCCCAAATGAAGTCATGAAGAGTCAGAAGTGACTGAATGATAACAACAAGGAATAAGGTATACAAAGATGAGGAAAGAAATCTAATGAAGGTTCAGCTCTATCATCTGATTTAGCTGCTACAATGTCACCATGCGATATTGGGACAAGTCTTGGAGAGACTTTGGACCATTCACAACTGACTTGGATTAGATAATCATCGGGCTGGGAGGGACCATTTTCAATTAGCTGTGCAGCCAAAATTGTCTCTGACTGAAAGATTTGATTTTTCCCTTCTTTCATGTCTAAGGGAGATCAGTGACTCTTCTCTAATAGCATCCAATGAGAGATGATGCAATAAGGGATGCATGTGATGGACCCCCATTACAATAGGAAGAGGCCAAATTATAAAGAACTTTAAATGCCCAACGGAAGACTTTATATTTAATACTGGAGATAATAAAGAGTCACTGGAGTCTGCTCTGTAGAGGAATGAAGTGGTTTAGTCCTACACTTTAGAAAAATCACTTTTGTAACTGAGTGGAGGATTGATGATAATGGGAAGAGACTTGAAGCAGGGAGAGAAATTAAAACATTATTAGTCCAGTTTAGAGGTTAATGAAGAATTGTTGTGGCTGTATGAGTAGAAAGAAGGGAATATAGGGACAATAGAAATTAAAATATTTGTTGATGAACTGATAACATGATTAAATCTGAATGAAAAGACGTTAAGGTTGTGAGTCTGGGTGGCTGAAAGGAATACTGTAGAGGAATACTATTGCTCTTGATAGTAATAGGAAAATTTAGAAAAGGGGAGGGCTTAATATATAATGAGTTCTATTTGGGACATACTGTGTTTGAAATATCTACTGGATAACCAGTTCAAGGTGTCTGGAAGTCAGTGATGAATGATTGAAGTTTAGAAGAGAGCCTAGGACTAAATAGAGAGATCTAGAAGTTATCTGCAGAAAGATGATAAATTGAAGTTACAGTATGAATGCATCCTCTAAATACAACTCAAACATTTCTTCCTACTTAGAGAAGATCAGCAGTTCCATCTTTGTATACAAAGGACAAGTTCTATTACTTGTTATCCTTAATAGACATTTCTCAAAGATAAAATAATAATTAGAAATTTACAAAGTAATTTTGAAGTTAATATTATATTTACTTTCATAATCCCCTTGCCTTTTCTTTGGTAAATATTCTGTAATTAAAATGAGATGGGGAGAAACACATTGGTAAATAACTGGGTAGCCTCATCTATTTCTTGGAGCAAATTGAAATTCTCTCTCTTGCCAGCCAACCCCCTCTCCCCCCAATCAGATTCTCTATAAAAGCAATTGAAGAGATGTGAAGAATTCATTTTACATGCTGGAGGAATAAGTGACTACCCACTGTGTTGTACTTTAAAGACCATCAAAAAAGGGTTTCCTGCCCAAAACAGTCTCCTCCAAATACTCCCAAATGTCTTTACTTAAATTGCTTTAAGATCAGAGAAAGTCTTTCATTTCATAATTAGAAATAAAACTTAAAATCCAAATACCCCCAGAGTGAAGGAACATGTTGACAAATGTGTTCATGGTAAACAAAAAAAACTAAAAAGATATTATTTGCCAGGAAATAAGGATGAAAGAAAGAAACTTGAAAGTCTGAATAAAGTTTCAATTTTTTAAAAAGAAAATTTTGATAATTTTTTACTAATTTTGAAAAAGTTCTTATATTCTACTCTTATCCTGAGCTAATTAGAAGAGATGTATAAATATTCACCTTCACTCCCACTCCTCATTTTTAAAGATAAAACTATCCTATTCTAAAAGTTTCGTGAGTCTTGTTCAAAACCATGATAGATTTCCATCCCTCCTAAATAATTCCCAAGTTAATGTGTTCTTTTATTTGGTGATTCTTGATAGCCTTACAAAAATAGGTTAGGGAAAAGTTAAAAAAAAGGGGGGGAGAAAGTAAAAAAAGAACATATCACAAGCTGAAGGCTATAGTGTGAATGCTTTAATATAGGTGTAGTTTTGTGTGTTTATACCCAGAGAACTTGGAGGTACTCTTCTCCAGAAGGAACTGACAAAGCACTGCTGAAGACTATTAATTCTGGACAAGAAATTATATGTTATTGTTATAGATTGTGCTATCATAACCACTCCTGATAAAAAGTGAAAGATACAGAAAAAAGACAGATGGCTGAGGAGTAGAGGGGTGAACAACTGGTTAAGAAGATAATTTCTGAGAACAGGATTTTATTTGCTGGCCCACATGTATGGCATGAGAGGATCTTGTCCAGGGTTAGATTAATACTACTATTAATAATAATGGCTAGTAGTAATTATATGTTTGGATTGCTAATCTAGTCTCAAGATCTTAATATTGAAAGAAAAAATGAAGGGAGAAAACTGATAAGTATATTCAGCAAACTAGGTGACATGGTGAATAGCTACAATGCAAGAAGAAAGTCTCAGAGAACATCCAAAGAAGGAACTAAGATGGTCTGAAATGGCTGTAAACAAATGCATAATGTTAGGGTAACAATGGGGGAAAGTACTAACACAAGAAAGAAACATTTAGTTCATAGGAATCACTTAGATTTGGTGGAATGAAATATAGCAGGTGTGAATAAGTATACCTTATTCTAAATGAGCAAGATGGTTAAGCAATGGGGAGGTTAGGTGATTAAATAGCACTATATGTAATTATGATACACGTGATACAATCACGTGAGGAAATCCAGGTGCAAAGCTCAGTAGACAGTAGGTAGAAGAAGATGAATGGAGGAAGAACCAGAAACAATCTTGTCAACACAGTATACTATATTCTACCTAAACAGAAAGAGGAAATAATTGAGTTAGGAAAAGAAATCACAAGTCTGGCATAAACTCATAGTGCAGTAAGAACAGAGGAAGCAGAAGGGTCTTCAATTATCCAGCCATATGCTGGATCTCTGTGTGTTAGAAGCAAAGTGGGTAAAAATTTCCAGCCATACCTTAATAACCTCACCCTTTAATCAGTAAGGAAACAAGCAAAGAGAAAAAAAAACTATTCTGGATATGACATTTACAAACAAAAGAAACTGCTTCCAAGATGGAAATGACCGGAACAAAAGGGAATTGGGAAAGGGTGGGGAAATGACCATTCCCTCTTAGAACACAGGACAGAGGAAAGGAAAGCTAGATAGATATAGTTTGATACGTGCCCAAGGTTTTAAGAAAACAAATGCTAAAGGATCAGTGAAAATATTAGTAGCATCCCATGAACTAAAATTCTGAGTTATCCCAGTAGGATCAAGCAGATTGCAAGAATGAAATTCTGACAAAACAAGAGTAAACAAATCTTGTAAAAAAAAAGAAAAATGAAAGTTGTCTAGAAACCAAAGAGAATGCAGACAGCTCAAAAAATGTTTTTTAAGATCTATATAGAAAATGGGAAAAATTGCAGGTAATAGAAAATTAATACAAAAGTGTGACAGCTCTGTAAAAATAGCATCAAGAATCCTATCACTCTGAATGAGCTGAAGCTTCTGAAGGAAAGAGAAGATAAGCAAAAAAAATTGAGCTTTATAGCTGTAGTATGTAAAAGAAGAAAGTCAAGGAAAGAATAGGATCACAGATTGGGGAGGAAAAGAGAGAAAGAAGAGCTGCTCAATTCTGATTTTCCTTCTGTTTTCTCTGCCAAGGAAGAGGATGTTTGGACTAGAAAGGGCAGGGTGGAAATGATTAATAGAGTATTGATGAGAGAGATTATAGTAAGAAAGCAGCTAGCCACCCTTAATGAATTGAAATCATCTAACTCAGGTGAACTACAACCCAGAATCCTAAAAATACTAGAAGATTTGAATGCTGAGTCACTATTAGTGAACTTGGAAAATACAAACAGAATGACAGAGTTCAAGAATGAGAAAAACCAAATGTTGTCCTCATTTTTTAAAGAAAAATATCGAGCAATTAATTTCACTTTTATTACTTGAAAAATTCTAGAATAGATCATTAGAGTGAGTGATCATTTAAAAAGGAAATCATAATACAAGAAAACAGCAGCAGCTTCATCAAATATAGATTATGCAAGCCTAATTATATTTCAATTCAATGAACATTTATTAAGTACATTTATTAAGTAGTATGCTAGAAATTGTGCTAAGCATTAAAGTTACAAAGAAAAAATAAGAGTTTCTGCCTTCAAGGAGCTTGCATGCTTTTGGAAGAAAACAACATGAATATAGATAAATACATACAAAAACAAGTAAATTGGGGGCAAGAACTAGTATATAGGGAAATCAGTAAAGGGCTTTTGTAGGAGGTAGCAGATGAGTCAAGACTTGATTGAGGGTAAGTATTCTAAGAGGCAGAAGTGATGAGATGGTATATAATACAAAAGGAACATTCAATAAGCCACTTTGGATAGTGAAGAGAGTAATACAAAATAAGTCTAGGAAGAAAAGTTGGAGGCATACTTTACCTTGTTGCATAGGGATTCACTGTAGCTTCAGGAGCAAAAAAACAAATAGTTAGACTTGTGCTTCAAGAATATCATTTTGGGAGTAGATACCCATCAATTGAGGAATGACTGAGTAAGTTATGGTATATGAATGTAATGGAATAGTATTGTTCTATAAGAAATGATAAGCAGGCTGATTTCAGAAAAGCCTAGAAAGATCTACATGAATTGATGCTTAGTGAAGTGAGCAAAACCAGGAGAGCACTTTATACAGTAGCAGCAACATTATGTGATGATCAAGTATGATGGACTTGGCTCTTCTCATTGATCCAAGACAATTCCAATAGACTTGTAATGGAAAATGCCATCTGTATTCAGAAAGAGAATTATGAAGACTGAATGCAGATTAAAGTATATCATACTCGTCTCTTTTTGTTTTCTTTTTCTTTCCTGTATTTTTTCTTTTTATTCTGATTTTTCTTTTACAACATGACCAATATGGGAAAATGTTTAAAATGATTGTACATTTATAACTTGTATCAGATTGCTTACCATTTTTGAGAGGGAAGAGGAAAAGGAGGAAATGAGAAAAGAACATTTGGAACTCAAAATCTCACAAAAATGAATGCTGAAAACTATCTTTACACATAATTGGAAAAAGAAAATACTACTTAATTAAAAAAACACTTAAAAAAAGAATATCAATTTAGGAGCTATATGATGACCCTGGGCAAGCACTTAACACTGATTGCCTCCAAAAAAAGGATATCAGTTTGGCAGTTGTTTAGGAGATGGAATGGAGAAAGGAGAGGCTCTTCTAGGTAGACTAATTAGGAATCTGTTGCAGTAGTCTAAAGTAAAAAATGATGAGAGCCTTTAGGCTCTCAGATTCTAGGGTAGTAGTGGCCACAAGAGAAGAGAGAAAAGAGCAAATACAAAGTTATTGCAAAAGTAACGTTTGTAGGCTATGACGACTGACTGGACATAGTAGAGGCAAGAGATAAGGGAAAAGGAAGAGTTGAGATTGACTACAAGATGTGATCATGAGAAAATTTAAAAAAAAAATAGTGGTACCCTAATAGGTAAAGTAGATAAAAGAGAAAGATAATGAATTCTGTTGGAGAGTTGTTGAGTTGTGTGTTGAATTTGAATTGTCTATAATGTATTATCCAGGAGGTAGCTGATGATATGTAATTGGAGTTCAAAAGATAAAGTTTAGATATGTAGAAGCTATTCATATAGAGATAAAAAATTAAAATTTGAAAAATCAAGAGATTTCTTTTCTGACAGGGTTACTAAACTAATAGATAAAGGAAATACTATAGATATAGTTTAACTTAATTTTAGCAAAGCATTTGATAATTTTTCTTTCTACTCAAAATTTTTTCATGAATAAAATAGAAAGATGTAGATTAGGTATAGATTGAAGCCAGTTGAATGATTGGACTCCAAGATTTTTAAATGGTTTAATGTCAATTTGGGATCCAATGGCCTTGCTATTACTTAATCTCTCCCCACCTAAGGATCTCTCTTTTGTCTTCTTCCCTCACCCTTTGCACCATGATCTGCCCATCCCTCCCCACTTTTTTCTCTATAGATTTTGGAGGGTGCTATACCCCTCATGGTTTGTATGTAATATTGTCTATTGAACCCATTCCCAAGTAGATTTTCAGAAATATGAGTCCTCTTCCCCTTTCTAATGCCTCTATGTCCATTCTTCTTCTGCACCTCATTTGTATAACATGATTACTATTTTTATCTTAACTTTGCCAATCTTTCTTTTGAATTACCCTACTGTTGATGTGAATCTTAAACATACAGTATACATTTCCCATGTTAAAAAAATTTGTCCGTGTTTAAACAGTTTGTCCATGTTAAGTTCCTTAAAATTGATCTTTGGTCTTATATGTTAAATTTCCTGTTAAGTTTGGGTTTGGTTGATAGAAAGTCCTGAAAAATCTACATGTTCATTGAAGGTCCATTTTTTCTCATCCAAAATTATAGATAATTTTGCTAAATATGGTATTTTTGGCTACAGGCCTAGTTCTTTTGATTGTCAGTGGATATGTTTCCAGGACCTGCGATTTTTTTATTGTGACTGCTGCTAACTCTTATACAATTCTAATTGTAGCTCCAGTGTATTTAAATTTTTTTCTTGTTTCTTGCAAAATTTTCTCTTTGTTCTGAAAGTTTTGAAATTTGGCAATAATATTCCTCTGTGTTTTCCACAAAGGATCTCTCTAAGGTGATGATTGGTGGGTTTTTTTTCTATTTCTACTTTCTCCTCATGCTCTATTACTCCAGGACAATTTTCTTGGATTATTTCCTGTATTATGTCAAGGTTCTCTTTTTGGTCACAACTTTCTGGCAGTCCAATTATTCTTATATTTTCTCTTCTTGATCTGTTCTCCAGATGTGTTGTTTTTCTTATAAGATGTTTCACAATCTGTTCTATTTTCTCATTCTTTATAATTTGTTTTGTTATTTCTTGGTCTTTCATAACTTCACTGGCTTCCCCCTTCCCCAATTCTAATTTTCAGAGAATTATTTTCATCTTTGAAATGCTGTACCTCCTTTTCTAGTTGATTAATTTTTTTCCATAATCTTGTTTTTCTTGGATTTTGTTTTTTAGTTTTTTCTCAATGGCTCTAATTTGATTTTTAAATTATTTTTTTAGTTCTATAAATTCTCTTTAGGTGTAGAGTCATTTCATGTTACTCTTTGGGGTAGGAGCTTTTTTTTTTTTTACTAAAATGATCTAGATGAACCCTGTTCTTCCCTGTTGCCATAATATATTTCAGTGGTGGGGTTCCTTCTTTGCCGGTTCATTTTTTTAAAATAAGAGATATTAGGGGCAGCTAGGTGGTGCAGTGGATAGAGCACCAGCCCTGAAGTCAGGATGACCTGAGTTCAAATGTGGCCTCAGACACTTCCTAGCTGTGTGACCTTGGGCAAGTCACTTAATCCCAACTGCCTCATTAAAAAAGAGAAAGAGAGAGAGAAAGAGAGAGAGAGAGAGATATTAGTGTAAGTACCTCTAATTGTGGGGTGGGGAGATGGTGCCTCAAGCTTCCCTTCAGCTCACCCCCTCTAATTAGGAACCCCAAACTAAGAGCTCCACCCTCCTGCAAGTATGCAGTCAGTAGCATCCCTGCTCCACTGCCTCTGCACTCATCAGTAGCTTTTTGCCCAGGATCCTGTCTCAGCAGCACAGCATTCCTAATCACTCAATGCTCCGGGATTCAGACCCCACCCCCAACTCTACAAACAGTCCTGGAGGTGAAAATCTCTGTGGTTCTTGCTGAGGCTCCATATACACCTAGTTAGCCCGAGGGATCCTCACTTGCTGTTTCTGAGGAGCTAGCCCAGAGGTGTTTGCACTTCATGCAAGCTAATTCCCAGTCCTGGGTCTTTCTTCAGATCTTCTCCAGTTATATCAGGAGGAACCTGTTCTTCCTTTGTGGGAAAATCAAGAGAGCTTGAAATTTACCCACCTACTTCACCATCTTCCCAGAATTCTCCCTGTATTGTACTCTTGTCAGACAATATCTGTAGAATTGTTTTCATTTCTGGCCCCACATTTTGAGAACACTAGCAATATTAAGAATATCCAAAGAAGGGCAACCAGAATTTGTAAGGACTTGGAAGGCATTCCATGTAAGGATCATTTGCAAGAACTGGGGATTGTTTAAGCTGGCAAAGAGAACTGGTGCTCTATTTTTGGCATTCTGGTTCCAAATCACCTCAGTGATCTATATGATTAATACTAATTACAGCTATTTATATTAACTTGTGCCTCATCAATGTACTGCATGATAACAATCCTGAACTTCATTAAATTTGCTTCAGATTAACTTTGATTTGGTACTACTGATGTCCATTGGTTCAGCTTCCATAGTGTGGAGCTCTAGTACCCTCACATATTTAAGCAAATTAGAAGAATTAAGCCTATTCATATCAAAAGCACAGATTCTTGCCTGTGATATTTCTGATCCTTAACTTGTGCTCCAGGATCCTCCCTTGAACTGGTTCCCAACTCCATACAAACATACTGTTCTATTTTGCTCACTTTCACAAATGAAGATAATTTGAAGGATTGGGAGTTTGATTTGAATTTGAATCTAATTTCAGCCACTTACTTATGCCATTAAGGAAAAGATTTCTCTCCTCTGTCTCAGTGCCATAATCAGGGATGTAGAATTCATTAACCTTGTACTGTCTGCTTCACAAGGTTGTCATATGGGAAACACATTAGAAATCTACAAGTACCATAACAACATGACCTATCTGGGAACATGGCAAGTGGCAACAGGTTGGGTAGAGGGAGTAGCATCAAGGCAATCATAAATATCATTCATTGCTTAACCAGCCAATTAATATTTATTGAATTCCTGTTACATGGAAAAAATAGATAGGAAGTTAAATCTGTTCCAGAGAAATATAAAATGCAAATTATGTATTTCTTGACTTTTAACTGTAATAACTAAGTTGGAAAAACCAAACTAATGTACATGAAACAATAAGTGAACTATGCTAGAGAGTAACAGACAGTAAGTGCAATATGGGTTTAGAGATGCTAAGATAGAATTTCACCTCTGCTTACTATTCTGAGACCTGAAGCAAAATACAGATAAGAAAACTGAGACCAGAGAAATATCTCGATTATCTCTAAATATGTGGAATAAAAGGACCCAGGACAAGTACAAATTGAACTATTAGTATAGCCGCCACTGTAAAGTGAAGGAATGAAAAGAGAGATATGTTTAGTGGCATCAATAATTTTGAGTAACAAGGAAAGCAACATAGCACTAGGAATAAAGAAAAGAGAAACTGGACTAAGAATGAGGAGACTAAGGTTCTTTAGATCTGAAACTGTGTATCAGATAGTACTGGAAAAAAAGTATATTCCTTTCTATCATCATTCATTTCTCTCAAATATGTATCATATCTAGATCTATTCATCTCTAACTTTTTTTTGTTTTGTTAGATTCATCTAGTTGTAAGAAAGGAAGGTTGAAGTCTCCTATTATTATAGTTTTGCTATCTTTTTCTATCTAATTCATTTACCTTTTCATTAAAAAATTTGGATGCCATATTACTTAGCATATATATGTTGAGTATTAATAGTACTTCATTATGATACCTTTTAACATAATATAATTTCCCTGCTTATCTTTTAAAATTAAATTTATACTAGCTTTAACTTCGATTACTTCCCAATTTGCTAGTTTGTCATGATTGCTTCCCCTGTTTTTCTTTTACATCAGCTTAAACACAATAGATTCTACTTCAGCGCTTTTTAAAAATTCTATCTGTATCTCATTTTAAAATTTGTTTCTTATAAATAATATATTGTCATACTCTGGTTTTTGATTCATACTGCTATCTGTTTCCACTTAATGAGTGAATTTATCCCATACACATTCAAAATTATAATTACTAGTTGTACATTTTTCCTCCATTCTATTTTTCCTATTTATACTTTTCTCTTTCTCTTTTTACTTTATCCCTAATCTGATCTAATGAGTGCTCTGATGAGCCAGTCAGACACACTGCAACTTGACTCTAACATAATGATGTCATTTTGGTCTTATTTGATTTTTTTTTTTTTAGGATTTGTTGTTGCTGTTGAGGCAATTGGGGTTAAGTGACTTGCCCAGGGTTGCACAGCTAGGAAGTGTTATGGTCTTATTTGAAAATGAAAAACAACAACAAATCCTATCCCTCCTCATAAGTCTAATTTACTTCTGAACACTGTCTCCCTAAATCTATATACCCTTTTAAGAGTCCCTGTCTATCCTACCATGCCTTCCTATTTCTTAATCTATACACCTTTCTAAGAGTTACTTTCTTATCCTATCCCCTTACCCTACTATTTCTATGTAGGTTAAGAATTTTCTACTCTACTAGATGTATATGGTATTCCTTCTTTAACCCAGTATCAATGAGAGTAAGCTTCTCCCATTATTTATCTTCTGTACCTTGTCCTCCCTTCTACTGAAACAGTTCTTCCATTCATACTTCTTTTGTATGAGATAATTTGCTCCATTTTACCTCTTCCTACCCAATTTTATTTTTTAAGATCATTCCATCTAATCAACTCAACATCAAGCCTTCTATCTATGTATACATAAATATATATAAATTTGAATTACTCTAGTAATGACACCATTCTTAAGAATCATAAATATCATTTTCCATGCAGAAGTAAACTGTTTAATCTTATTAAATTAAATTAAATTAAATCCCTTATATCTGGTCTTTCATGTTTAACTTCTTATGTTTCTTCTTATTCTTTTAAGTCAAATTTTCTGTTTATTTCTAGTCTTTTTCTAAAGAATATCTGAAAGTCCTTTAATTAAATAAATCCCTATGTTTTCCTGTGCAGGATTACATTCAGCTTTGATGACAGGTTATTCTTGGTGGCAAACTCAGCTCTTTTACTCTACAGAATATTGTATTCCACATTATTCTCTTTTTTAATGTAGGAATTGCTAAATTTTGTGTTATCCTGACTATAGATCCACAATATTAAAATTGTTTCTTTCTAGTTACTTGTAATGTTTTCTCCTTGACCTGACAACTTTGAAACTTAACTATAAGGTTCCTGTGAGTTTTCATTTTTGAATCTTTCAGGTGATCAGTGAATTTTTTCAATTTTTATTTTTGTATACCTCTGACTCACTTAAATCCAATTCCTTTGCAAGTGGACATCACCCTCCTGATATCATTGATTCTCTTTGAGAATAAAGGATGAACAATAACAATAACATAATAATTTTATCTCCGGGTCTAAATTTTCTTTAGAAATTCCAGGGCAATTTTCTTTAATTATTTCTTGAAGTAATTTATGGAGAATTGAGTTATATATAAAATAAGAGCCATTTTCCAATTGATAAATGATCAAATGATATGAATAGTCAGTTTTCAGATGAAGTAATCAAAGCTATTTCTAGCCATATGAAAAAATGCTCTAACTCACTATTGATTGGAGAAATGCAAATTAAAATGATTCTGAGGTATTCTCTCACACATATTAGATTGGCTAATAGGACAGACAAGGGAAATAACAAATGTTGGAGGGGATGTGGGAAGATTGAGACACTAGTGGCCTGTTAATGGACTTATGATCTGATTGAACAATTATGTAGAGCAATTTGGAACTATGCCCAAAAGGTTATAAAACCATGCATATCCTTTGACCCAGCAATACCACTACTAGGGCTATATCCCAAAAGAATTAAAAAAAAAAAAAAAAAAGGAAAAGGACCCAAATGTACAACTCTTTTCTGATGGCAAAAAATTGTAAATTGAGGGGATGCTCTTTAGTTGGTTAATAACTGAACAAGTTGTGATATGATTCTGACAGAATACTAACGTTCTGTAAGAAAGAGGAACATCTAGATAGTGCAATGGTTAGAACACCAGCCCTAAAATCAGAAAGACCTGAGTTCAAATCTAGCCTCAGCCATTTGACACTTACTGGCTGTATGACCCTTGGCAAGTCACTTAACTCCATTACCTCAAAAAAGAAAAAAAGAAAAATTGATCAAGATACTCCAGAAAAACCTGGAAAGACTTATATGAACTGATGAAAAGAAAAATGAGTAGAACCACAACACTGTACAAAGTAACAATTGTTTGGTTATTGTCCTTCGTCTTTGAAGAGGACCAAAATGACATCATAATATTAGTCAAGTTATAGTGTATCGAGCTATGGCTGATCAGACCAATATGAGCTCAGAATGTTTTGCCACAGATCGAATACAAATGGTCCATATGAACATTCAGGATGGCTTCTCTAATTATATGCATTTGGGATAATTGAATTCTGCTTAGTTCATAAAGCACAGCCCCTTCTCTGATGAGGGTACACCATTCTGGGTGGTCCTGTGCTAGTGTCTCCAGTGTCATACACTCAACTCTAAAATTCTTAAGAGATATCTTGAGAGTGTTCTTGTATTGCTTTTTCTGATCACCTTATAAGTGCTTGCCCTATGTGAGTTCTCAATAAAATAATTTGCGGGGGGGGGGGGGGGGGGAACAAGTAGGCATTCAAAAAATGTGGCCAGCCCAATGGAGTTGTGCTCTTTGCAGTAGAGTTGGAATTCTTGTAAGATTAGTATAAGAAAGGATGTTAGTGTTTGGTATCTTATTCTGACAGGTGACCTTCAGAATCTTCCTAAGACAATTCAAATGGAAGCAATTCAGTATATCAGCATGGTACTGGTATACTATCCAGGTATCCAATAATGAGGTCAGCACAATGACTGTAGACTTCAGCTTAGTAATCAGTCTAAGATCTCTCCTCTTCCATATTTTCCTTCAGATTTTCCCAAACACTGAGCCAGCTTTGGTAATACTTGTGTCAATATCATTATTAATATGGACATATATACAAAGTATACTGCCAAGTAAGTGAACCTATCTACCACATTCAAAACTTCATGATTTACTGTAACTAATGGTTTCACATATGGAAGTTATGAAGTTATACCCCAGGAGTTCATGGATGTTTCCATTCTAAATCTTTATAGAGGCAAAGGGAATAGATTATCCTACTGATAACCATGGGCTGAGGGAGTTTCTCTCTCTCTCTTATATAATAACAACAATATTGTATGATGATCAACTATGATAATGACTTAGTTATTCTCAACAATACAATAATCCAAGACAATTCCAAACGACTCAATGAAAAATGTTCTCCATCCCCAGAGAAAGAACTGATGGAGTCTGAATACAGATTTTTTTACTTTATTTTTCTTGGGTTTTTTCAATATTTTCTTTTATAATAGTGAAATGTTTTAGATGACTACATGTATGTATAACTATATCAAATTGCTTGCCTTCTCAATGAGGGGGATGGATGAAAAGGGAGAGAATTTGGAACTCAATTTTTTAAAAAAGTAAATGTTAGAAATTGTTTTCATATCTAATTGGGGGAAATGCCAAATAATTTTAATAGTTTCTTAAAGTACAGTGTCTAGATTTTTTATTATAACTTTCAGGTACTTCAGTTATTGTTATATTATCTCTCCTCAATCTCTTTTCCAGGTCAGTTGTTTTCTGAGATAGTTCACATTCTCTTCTATTTTTTTGGTTCTTCTGATTTTTGTTTTATTATTTCTTGATGTCTTAGTATCTGGTATCTTATCCTGACAGGTGATCTTCAGAATCTTCCTAAGGCAATTCAAATGGAAGTGATTCAGTATACTAGCATGGTGCTGGTATACTACCCAGGCTTCACAGGCATACAACAATGAGGTTATTTTTATTAAAACTTCCCCTTGCCCAAATTGAATTTTAAGAAGTTTTTTTTTTCTTCTGCAAGTTTTCAGATCTTTTTTTCTCTTTTTGTTTTTTTCTTCCTAATTTTCTTCATTTTCTTGTATTACTCTTATTTTCTTTCCTTCACTCTTATTTGATTTTTAAAGTCCTTTTGAAGTTCTTCCAAGAATTCTTTTGGAGCTTGTGACCATTTTACATTTTTCTTTGAAGCTTTACTAATAGCTTCTTGACTTCATTATCTTTTGAGTTTGACCCCTGATCTTCTCTATCCCATAGTAGCTATCTGTGGTTGAGTTGTTTCTCTGTTGTTTACTCATTTTTAGTGGCCTATTTCTTAGCTGTTCCAAGGCTCTGCTCCAGAAGAATGGGATCTCAGCTTCAGGTTTTTCAAGCTATTATTTTCTTAGCTCCATGTGGGGTTATTTGGTTTTTTGGATCTTCCAGTGTTCTATAATCAAAGACCAAGTATGGTTACTGCTTCCCTGGTCCATGAGTGATCTCAGGTGCTCCTTCCATCACTGGCTTGCAACCAGATCACCACAAACACTCTTGCTCCCTGTAGTGGCTCAGATGGCTAAAAGCTTCAGCTTGTTCCTCTGTCCAGAAAGTGATCACAACCAGCAGGGTTCCAGCCACTTCTACCACAGCCTCACTGGTATGTGCTCATTCCTCCTCTCCCACAGCCTCAAATTGGGACCACATCTGGTGGATGGTCCTGGGCTTCAAGTTCAAGACAATGGGAGATCTTCCTTCCCCCAAACAATCAGCCTTCTGATCATCTTCCTGACTCTCATAATATTCCTAGGGTGAAAGTTCTTGAAGCTAAGCCTGTTGGTATACAACTGGCCCCAGGGTTTGCTGTTTATCGACTTGGAGGTTTCTTCCTGGCAGTATCTACACTCCCCCACACACACACCAGGAGAAGGTTCAATCTTTCCTAACATCCTCCCAAGTTGTCTTAGGCTGGATGGCTGCTTCACCCTGACTTGTAATCATTATGCCACTTTAAAATTCACTTTGAGGTATTATTTCAAGGAAATTTGGGAGAGCAGGTAATTTTCTATCTTATTCTGCCATTTTCCTTAAAGGTTCTTCCTAGATTCTAACAGTTTATAACTCAGTGATTTGATGGTAACATTATGGGGCTCCAACAGGCATGACAAAGTGAATATCTTCCACTTTATCCTAATTGATATTCTTAAAGCATTAGTCTGATCATATCATTCCTCTCCTCAAAAAGCTTTAGGGGCTCCCTATTGTCTCTATAATAAAATACAAACTCTTCTCTTTCAAATTTTAAGCCTTTCACAATTTGACTCCAACCTGCCTTTCTAGATTTATTTCACATTATTTTCCCTCATACCCTATATAGTCCAACCCAATGTGCATATTTCTTATTTCCCCATACATATTATTTTATCTCATATCTCTGTCTTCAAACAGGTTGTACCTCATTCTTGTCTGAAGTACTGCTTTCATTTTTATCTTTGTAACCCCAGTTCCTACCTCCATACCAAAGTGAGTCCTTCATAGATTCTTGAGAAGTGAACAGGGCTAGAAAGGGAATAAATACTAATGAATGTCACAGAGAGAAATCAATTCCACCTCAGGACAATAGGTAATATAGTACGTCACCCTCTTATTACTACCCATATGGACTGAATAGTTGTTTTTGTTTTTTTTTACCTAGCTATATATTAGATGACTTCATTTTCTTTCTACTTAAACTTACTCTCCAACCACTTAAGTCTCAGCATTAATTCTAGCTGTTCTTTAGTTTGTTTAAAAAAGAAAAAAAAAGAACAAAACAATTACATTGTTCAAGTATTTTTATTAATAGGGCAAAAAGATAAGAGAAAAATTAAAGACTTGAGAAAAGTACTGAAATATAGCCAGTACATGTATTTGTATAAAATTTGTTGTTGGGATTCATCTTTAAATAGAGTATATAACAAATGCTTTTTATAAAGTGTTTTTTATAAAAAGAAAAATTCACTAGCCATAATTTCCTTGTTGTTCTCCCAAAGAGAACATGATTACGGTAACAAATGGGATTGGTTTTATTGGGGCTTGACTTGGGCAAACACTTACTACTGGCTTGACTCTCTCTCAAGACTTGGTCATTTTTTTTAAGGAGAACTTATTTCTTTATTTTTCCCTCCAGGCAATTGTGGTTAAGTGACTTGCCCAGGGTCACACAGCTGGGAAGTGTTAAGTGTCTGAGGCCAGATTTGAACTCAGGTCCTCCTGACTTTAGGGCTGGTGCTACCTAGCTGGCCCTGCATGGATAATTCTTTAACATTAGCCCTTGAAAAACCTTGTGTTCCAATTCCCCCCCCTTCCCCATCCCTTCCCATGGCAAATAGTCCAATATATGTTAAACATGGTAGAAATATATATTAAATCCAATATATGCATATATATTTATATAATTATCTTGCTGCACAAGAAAAAGCAAATCAAACCGGGGAAAAATGAGAAAGAAAATAAAATGCAAGGAAACAACAACAAAAAGAGTGAAAATGCTATGCTGTGAACCACACAGTTCCCACAGGCCTCTCTCTGGGTGTAGATGGCTCTCTTCATCACAAGATCATTGGAACTGTCTGAATAATCTCATTGTTGAAGAGTAGGCTCTAATTATTAAAGGGGAGCTCATATCACATGTCGATGGAGAATGATCTGCTGAGCATAATACATCAAACCACTCTCCAGAAACATCAAGGATATCACCCATCTTTGATTGTGAGGAAGAAAAAAAACTAGAAGAGACATATGCTCAAAGTCCTTATATGCTTCAAAGAGATGTAATAGATAAATACCAAGTCATAATTGTTTCTGTTACCTAAAATACCATCTGTTGTCACAAAGATATTTCCCATTAAGCAAATCTTCCCATGATGGGATGGAGATCAATCATGGTAGATCACTCATTAATCTAAACAATAAGCATTTATTAAGCAGCTATAATGTACTAGGCATTGGGTATACAAAAACAAAAAACAAGAGCTCTTTCCCTCAAGAGTTCTAAATTATGCAGGGAAAAATAATAATAGTACATACTATGATTCAGATGCTTCTTGAGGACTTGTTGGTCCTCATCCTTAGTATTTTATCTCTGTACCTTTATACTGGTTGTTTGTTATGCTCAGAATTCTCCTCCCTTACCTCTATCACTTAGTTTCTCAGTTTTCCTTCGTGACCCAACTTAAATTCTACCTTCCCCAGAAGGCCTTTTCTGGTTCCCTCCCCCTCCTCCCCAAACAGCTACTATCTTCCTTTCTCAAATTATTTCCCATCTAATCTATATGTCTCACATGTTTTCTTCATATTTTTTCTTGCCCATGAGTAGGTGAGCTTCTTGAGATCAGAGACTTTTATCTTTTTTTGGCATCTGTACCTGGCACACAGTAAATGCTTAATAAAAGAGATATCAGAAATGTGGCTTAATCTTTCAGATTCATTATAACTGCTTGACTTTTTAAATGCCATTTTGTATGCCCGTCCCATATATCCTGATTCTGGAGCAAAACAGGAGGAACTGTGGACCACGTGAAACTCCTTATACACACACGGACACATACACACACACACATACATACATACACATATGCATATATATATATACATGCAGAGAGATCTATCTCTTTATATCACTATATATATATTTATATCTACATTTTATTGATATATAGATCTATCCATCTCTTTATATATCTATATCTATATGTACATATATATATACACATCTATATCTATATGTATCTATGTAGATATATATCTACAGCTGGGGATGGCAAGGGCAGAGTGTTGAGTCTATTTCAAACAATGAAAGAACATATGCAGGCAATAACCACTGAGACTCTCTACCCCCTGCGTCTTTCTTCCTTCCAGAAGTTTCAGGGAAGCCATATGGGACAAATTGTATGGCCTGCCCAAACCATACAAGAATGGAGTATTGGGTGTCAGAAAGGAAAGGAAATAAAAGAACCCTTCCAAGCCCCAGAATGGAATAATAGGTACTATGTATAAAAAATTCTAACTTAGGCCAGGATTTGGTCAAGTGGGGTGAATGGAAAATATTATGCACAGCCCCCCTAAGGAAACCCTTTATGTAGAAGGGGGTGTGAGATTCAAGCAAATAGCAGAAAATTTCCAAAGTCAACAGGCATCCTGCCCCTGGACCATGAGAGCTGTGAAAGAACCATAATTCTAATACCCAATCCCTCCAGTTACTGGAGAAAAGAAGAAACAGGAGGAAGTCAGAGAAATGTAGGCAAACAAAGGATGAATAGTGATCATTACAGCCAGATGGCCCTGTATTAGCCAAGAATGCAATAGAGTGGCAAAGCAGCCACAGAGAAGTCAGTGAAAGATGAGGTGGAAAGAAGAGCAAAGATTGGAGGAGAGCTGGGCAAAAAGATATAAAGGAACAAATGACCAATGAAAAGAAGGAAATGCTGAGTACTTTTCCTTTGAGCTGCCCAGAGCCCTCTTAAAATGTTCCTACCTGTAAAGAGAGAGTTTTTGACATTAGGAGAACACCAAACAAGATGCAATCTCCTGACTTCCTTCCCTGAAAATTTTCCAGCCAGACCCACATGCAACAACAAAGGAGAGAAGAGGAAAAATCCTTGTCTGCCATAAGCATCACAAGTTTCTTACATCCTTAGCTGCCTTTTCATTTCCCCATGTCCCCAGAGTACACTATAAGTTTCTCATTGGATTGATTGACTGGTTCATCTACTATATACCAAAATGCTATATAAAACTGATGAAAATATTTCTACTTCCTCTAATAATGAATAAACCCAAGAGACTCAGAACCAGTGATCCTCTTATTTCCTCAAACCTTTTGTTAACAGGAACTTGAAAATGAACTCTGGAAGAGCTAAGAGGCCTCCTTTTATTTTCTCTTTATACTTTTCCCCAAAAAACATATCCTCCAAGAATATAGAAAGGGATATCTACTTGTTCAGAGAAAGGAGAGTAAAATATCCTGAATGAGGGATGATGTTTCTGATAATTTTTCAGTATTAGACATTAACTGAGACTATATAGATTAGATCAAATTCTTTGAGTGCATTTTATTTTCATGCTTAAAGGAAAATCACCAAATAGTAAGGATTTACCCTGTGCCCAGTACTAAGAAAGGTACCGTGGAAGATATGAAGGGAAGAAATCCCATCTCTGATTTTAGGGGCTCACTCTGGCACATAGCTCCCTCCCTTCTCCTTCAGGTTCTGTACCTTCCTTTCCCATTCATAGCTATCCATGAGTTTCACTCTAACCTATTATCACAAAGTAAATGTATTAAAAGCAGAAGAGGCGGCACACCATGAATTATCCCAGGTCCGATACCCCTACATACCTGTTCAGAATGCCATACTTAAAGGTTATACTCTACTTTGAGTGGAATCCTACCCACAGCAGCATATTCAAGTGGCCCAATCGAGGAGCTATAATAATAAAGTTCCCTCTGTGGCCCACATTCATCAATGTCTTTGGCGAGACTGCACTTACCACTTGGAGAATATTAAGTTAACAGAGGAACACATTAAGTGCTGGTGTAAATTAAAAGCCAAATCATTCTATAATCAAATAGTCATTACTTTAAAAAGAATTACTCACTGGAAACACTTTTATCAGTATTTATTGCCCTATTATATTATAATGGAGCATTTAATAAAAAAAATACATTTTATTGATTGGAATCTAACATTTAATTCAGACTTGTTAGACAAAGAAAGACAAAAGTCCTGGGTATATTTTTCATTCATTCTCAAATTCATTGTGGTGGGTTTTTTTTTTTTACGCTTTCAACATTAGGGGCATTAAAAGGGCTAGTTACCTAGTTACTAATCACTACCATACTGATCTCAACTACTAGAAGCAGTATGGTATAGTGAGGAGACTACTGATCCTGAAACTTACTAGCTGTATGATTAGAGGCAAGTCACTTAAACTCTCTCAGTCTCAGTTTTCTCACCTACAAAATGAGAATAATAATAATTGTAACATTATTACTGAGGCTCAAATGACATAGGATATAAGAAGCTTTATAAACTGTAAAGCGCTATATAAATGTTAATTATATAAAGTAGATGGCACCAAATACATTTGGGGCAGGTTGTTATGAAACAGTCCTTTAAATCAATTTCAAAACAAATTAAGTTTTTGGGAGAAGATCCATGAAAACCTTTCTAGAAAAGTTACCACTTAAGTTGAATAAAAGAAAAAAGAGAGTTAAGGAAACAACCAAGGAAAGAAGTGGTAAAGGGGAGAGAGAGTCCACTATTTCGTAGTTTTCCCATTTAACTAATTATCCTTTGATTATTGCTGAGTGCAATTGTTTCTAATTGTTAAAAGACTAAAAGTGCTATCAGGTCCTTATACATTGGTATCCCTAGGAACTGTTCATCCTAATTAAAGTGTTGGATTTTCTCACATTTTAATATCACTGATTCACCCTAAATTTAACAAAACACTAAAAATCATCTCCAGGAGTATAAGAAAGAATCACAGGTTTCCTGTGATTATCGTTGCAAGAGAAAAGTATTCAGAGAAAGCTAAAAACAACAAGAATAGAAAAAGAAAGCAGAGAAAGGTAAGAAAAAAGAGGGAATAAAATAAAGTGGAAAGAAGAGAGAAAATGAGAAAGGAATAAAAAGGAAGGCAAGAAAAAGAAGAGAAAGAAGTAAATAAGAAAAATAGAAGAAAAGGAAAGAAAAGGGAATAAAGAAAAAAGAGAAAAAGAGAGAAGAGGAAATAGAAGAAAGAGAAAAAAGGGAAAAGTAGTGAAACAAGGAAAAAATATTCTAGATCCAATACTAAAGCAACCTTTAATAATAATAATAAAAAGCCCAAATTGCCCAGAGCAAAATGGATATATGTCATAGAACATTACACTCATTTCTAGTGCTGTATTCTTCCATTAACCTTCAGAGACAGGGCCAAGCAAGACAAACATTTTGAATCCTTCTGTTACCTTGTTCCTTACATACAAGGTATTAGTCAATTTATACTCTAAAATTAAAAATTTTAAATGGGTTCATGTTTAAATAACTTCCATTAAACAACTGAAAGTCTAGATCATACAAAGTTCCTAGATTAGAGACTTCAAAGCCCCATAAACCACCCATTTATTTTTGATCCATGACACGGGGCTACACAAATATATCACCCTGTTCATTCATTTCTGCCAGGATAGAAGGTAGCAACCATCATTGGACAGTTCCCAAATGTCTAAGACTACATGTAAAAAGTTAAATTCATTCCACATCACTCGTTTTTCTATGAGGGCTTTTCTTCCTCTTAACTCAGTGCTCTCCTCTCCAGAGAGGCTCTGATCTCAAATATCAAAATCATTTTCAGAAGCATTTTCATTTGAAGCCTCATCTCTCTTTATAGGAGAAAATGTCTGGTCACCTAAGAGAGTAAAAAAAATCAGTAAAAAAAAAAGTCTCTGAAATCATATTCCGTTGGGAGACTCTTACTCTAACTAGGATTTGGGCAGGCCAGGCCATGAACTCAGATTGATTCATTTATCACATGTTCACTTGCCTTAGCCAGAAGGCTGGAGAATATTTTCTGATTCAGTACTCAAATACATGGAAATCATTATTGAATCATCAAGCCATAGAGTGGTAGATTTAGAAATAATCTTACAGATCAACCAATTTTTCCCCTGTTGTTAATGTTGTTTAGTCATTTAAGTTGTGTCCAACTCTTCATAAATCTATTTGGGGTTTTCTTGGTAGAGATTTGGGAATAGTTTTTCATTTCCTTCTCCACCTCATTTTACAAATGAGGAAACTGAGGTAAACAGAGTTTACCCACAAGTGTCTTAGACCAGATTTGAATTCAGGTCTTCTTAACTCCAGGCTTTGTTCTCTATCTAACACATCACTTAGCTGCTTCATCCCTACTACGCAGATCAAGAAACTGAGTCCCAGAAATTTAAAAGGCTTCCCTAAGTCACTTTCACAACTGAAAATTGCAGAATCTTCTTAAAAATCTACATCTCAAAAATCTAATTCTCATCAAAGTGCAGCTTATTAAGGAAGCACATATGAATTTAATAAATGCACACTATGTGCCAAGCACTGTCCTAGGTGCTAGGGATACAAGAAAATGAAACAGTTCTTACCTTCAAGGAATATGCATTCTATCAGGAAAGACTTGTAACATGAAGTAAATGCAGAAAATAAGCAATGTAAATACAAGGTAGTCTGAGGTGTAGGAGGGAACTAATGACTTCAAGAATTAGAAATTCACATGACAAGATGCAGTTGAGCCTTGAATGAAACAAGAGATTCTAAAGGAAAGAGGTGTACAGGGATTACATTTTAGGCACTGAGGATCCCAGTGTTAAAGCACAGGAGTGGGAAATAAAATTTTTATATAAGATACAATAATAATAATGACATTGACATAGAAAGCTTTAAGGTTTGCAAGGCATATTACAAACATTATCTTGTTTCCTCACAAAAACTGTGGATAGTGGATAGCTAGAAGAAAAATCCTTTTAGTGGCTGAATTGAGGATGGAATGGAATAGGGAGAAATTGGAAGAAACAGATCTACCAGTAGGCTTTTGCAATAATCTAGACATTAGGCAATATATCAAGATGGTGGCAGTACCCGAGGAAAGAAGAGGCCTGACCTCAAACAAAACAAAAGTAAAACAGATCTAATTAAAAGACATATAGAAGGAAACCACATCTTGCTAAAAAGGTACTGTAGACAATGAAATAATATCAATACTAAACATATGCATCAAGTGCAATAGCATCCAAATTCTTAAAGGAGAAATTAAGTGAGTTACAGGTCCACGACAAAACAAGAGGTAGAGAGCATTATGAAATGTAAAATAAATTGTTTTGCTTATATAAATTAAAAAGCTTTTACACAAACAAACCAATGCAACCAAGATTAGAATGAAAGGAGAAAGCTAGGAAACAATCTTTACAGTGAGTATCTCTAATAAGGATCCCATTTCTCAAAAATATAGAGAACTGAATTAAATTTATGAGAATATAAGCCATCCTCTAATTAATAAATGATCAAAGGATAAGAAAGGTTTTCAGAAGAAGAAATCAAAGCTATGTACAGGTATATGTAGAAGAGCTCTAAATCATTTTTGTTGAGAGAAATGAAAATTAAAACAACTCTGAAGTATGACCTCACACTTATCAGATTGGCTAATGTGATAAAAAAAAAGGAAAATGATATCTATTACAGGAGATGTGAAAAAACTGTGACACTAATGCACTGATGATGCATTAGTTGGTGGAGCTGTGAACTGATCCAACCATTTCTGAGAGTAATTTGGAACTATGCCAAAGAGTTGTTGAATTGTACATACCCTCTCATCTAGCAACACACTACTAGATCTGTATTCCAAAAAGATCATAAAAAGGGAAAAACACCTCTATGTGCAAAAATATTTATAGTGGCCCTTTTCATGGTGACAAAATATTGGAAATTGAGGGGATGTCTATCAATTGGGGAATGGCTGAACAAGCTGTGGTATATGAATGTAATGGAATACTATCATGCAAAAAAAATGATGAACAGAAAGATTTCAGGAGAAACTTGCAAATATTTGTAAGAAATGATACAAAGTGAAGTAAGAAGTAGGAAACCATTATACACAGTATCAGCAACATTGTATGATGATCAACTATGGAGGAAGGAATGAAGAACATTTTATCCATGTCCAGATAAAGAACGGATGGACTCAGGTTACACAGAAGCATACTTTTTTCACTTACTTTGCTCTCTTTCATTTTTTCCCCTTTTGGCCTGTTTTTACTTTCACAACTATGGTTAATATGGAAATATATTTTACATGATAGCACATGTATAACCTATATCAAATTGTCTATCATTTTTGGAAGAATGAAGGGGAGGGAGGGAAAAAATTTAGAACTTAAAATCTGTTAAAATGAATACTAAAAACTATTTTGATATTAATGAGGGGATAAAATACTATTTTAAAAATCTTTACTAGCTATGGGACCCTGGCAATTCATTTAACCTACCTGTATGATAGTTTACTCATCTGAAAAAATTAAGGCATTGAACTTGATGACCTCAAGGTCTCTTCCAGCTCTACACCTATAATTCTAAGATCCTTTTAATATAAGATATTTTGCTTAGATTTTAAAGGCAGGTATTAAGGAGATAATTATTGGGATATATTTGCTGTCAGGACAAAATATATCAATAATTTTAAGAATAGTCCTATGATATTGAGATGATTAATCATATATTCTAGTTATGTGACCCTGGGCAAGTCATTTAACTTCAATTGTCTCAAAACAGAAACCAAAAAAATTCATATATTCCTAAGAAAGAATAAAAAAGAAGAGATATTTTTCTGATTAACTCTTGAAATTATCATGCCCCACCTTCCTTGAGCTTGAATTTGAAGTTCCAGGTTCAGCCTTCTTTAACGCTACAAGAAAATTTATATTTTTGTCACAAAAGACCTTTTTTTATTTTGAACTTTTTGTAGTTTGCATCTGGGAGTTATAATTCAAAGAGTTTAATGCGAGTCCAAATTCCACCACTAGCTAGCTGTATGACTTCGTGTAACTTCTTTTTCTAAAGATTTCAGTTTTTTCGTCTTAAAATATAGGAATTGGACCAGATCTCTAAGGTCCCTACCAACTCTAAAATCCTAAAATATTATTTTGATGCCCAAAGAAACTCATTAAGGTAAGTTTGGAGGATATTCTAAGCTACATTTGACAAAAAAAAAAACTGAAGCACATAAAAGGGTAAACTTATAAGGTAGCTGGAGTTGGGAAAACTTGTCTTAATTACTAATACTGTGTTCTCTCCATCATACATTGTTAGTTCAAGTAAGACTACTTGCTTTACAAGCTACCACCATTGTTATAGACTACAGCAGCAGTCACTCATAGAGGAAAATACAAATAAAACTTCAGTCAGAAATATATAAAATAATAAAGCAATTTGATTGACCAGAACAGCTGGTTAAAAAACCCTGGTTCACCTCAACTCAATCTCCTAGCTAAATTATCCCATCTGATTAAAAAAGAAATTTCTGGACCACAGGAAATATGACTCTGGGCAAACCCTATTTGCCTCAGTTTCCTCATCTGGCAAACAAACTGGAGAAGGAAACAGCAAACCACTTCAATATCTTTGCCAAGAAAACTCCAAATGATGTCACAAAGGGTCAGATAAAGGGAAAATGACAATTCAACAAAAAAAAAAAAAAGTTGATCTTTACTCTGCATCTTATTACTGATATGGTCTTAACTAAATTCTCTGCACCTTGGACTCTGTAAAATAAAGAAATTGCCCTAGATGATCTCTATGGTGACTTCCTGCTCCAACACAATGTTTCTGCCTCTAATTGAATCTCTAACTGCCAACATAGTGCTTATACATGCAAGTACTTAATAAATATATTCATGGAATGAAATATAATGGGACCAATGAACAAAATCTGCTTTTTTAGCAAATCTTAAGCACGAGGAATCAATGCAGAAGTAATGGTATCTGAAGAAAATAATTTGTTTCTGTTTTTAATTCAGTAAACATTTATTAAGTTCCTACTGTATAACAGGCAATGTAAAAGTGGTGAAATGGATAGTGCTGCATCTGGAGTCAGAAATTTGTTGTTCAGTCATCAAATCTCATCTCTGTGTCCAAATCTATGTGTCTAATTCTATAGGATCCTAGGACTCTATGCATGGAGTTTTCTTGACAAAGACACTAGAAGGGCTTGCCATTTTCTTCTCCAGCTCATTTTGCCCTGAAACAAACAAGGTTGAGTGTCTTGCCCAAAGTCACACTGCTAGTAAGCATCTGAGGGCAAATTTGAATTCAGGTCTTCCTAACTTTTTCCCTGGTACCCTATCTACTCAGCTACTTAACTTCCCCAGTATTTACATGTACCCTCTTCTCTAGCCAAGTGGCTATTCATTGTTCTTTTATAATTAAAAGGAGGTATTAGTTTAAAAAAGAAGAGAGTCATTTAAACAGGTTTGGGTCAAGGTACAACAGCTTTGTAGTCTCATATTACTCACATTTTCATTAAGAGCAGGAAAAAGTGAAGCAAAGGGTTCACAGTTCAGATATCAAGAGACTTCTGGGGGATAGAAAATGTTCTTTGGGGTGAGGGGAGGAATTAGCTGAAGTGTGATTTTGTCAATTAGTGTGGAATAGAGGACCTGAAAGCAATGTTTGAGGCTTACTGAGTAAATCCTAATTTTACCTGGAAGAAGCCTTGAGAATTCAGTATTATAGCTGAGCCAGGACTGTTCACTGAGGATAAAAGCAAATTCCCTCTCTCTGCCCAGAATGAAAGCTAAAAAATTGTTTTCCTTCCAATCAACTCTCCACTTTTCCCCTCAAGAGCTGAATTGGTTTGTCCTCCAGAAAGGAAATGGGTATGTTTCATCACTGACTTCTCCCCACCCAGGAGAGGTAACTGCAATGGGACATTTATTCCTTACCTCTGACTCTGAATTGGAGTCTCTACTTGGAATTGATTCCAGAGGGATTCCTGGAACCTTCACCATCACAGAATAACCAAGTTATGATACAGTCCAGAGCTAGAACTAAAATTAGACAAGGATGCCAGCTTCCTAGAATGCAAAATGTTTGGGAAGAGGGGAAAGGAGAAAGGAGGTAAGTGGAGGGAGCCCCAAGGATATTTTTGTAAATGTATGTTTTAAATGCCAGGAAATCTGCTGTCCCTGCACATAGGTATTTTATGTTGTATGTGTTACGTCAAAGACTCAAAGACAAGGACAGCAATAATACAAGGACTGAGATTGTCAAAAACAGGAATATGCACTCTGTGCAAAAATATTTGTCACTGTAATGAAGAAGATACAACACAGAACCTAAAGTTGTGGAGAGATTCATTCTGGAGAGGGAAGAGAGACAGAATGGAATAGTGGATAAAATAATAGATTTGAAGTCTGGAAGACTTGGATTCAAATCCTATGTCAGGCCCTTAGCCAGCTATGTGACTCTCAAGTCATTTAAATGTGCCTCAGTTTCTTCATCTTTAAAATTGGGGAGCAGGGACTGGATGGTCTTTAAGGATCTCTTTCAGCTCTTAAATGATAAATCTATTTTGTCTTCCAGGTGCTCCTTTTAGAGTATGATGGTATACTAAATGCATCAAGCCCCAGGACCTTGAGGAGCTTATGTAGATCTGGAACCACTAAAAGAAGTTTGTCCATCTATATAGGAAAGATCAAGAAAATGGAGATTGTTTGTTCTCTGGATTTCAACATCTATTTGGACAGAAATTCTGTAATATTTATCCACAGTTTTTACATACAGTGAAATGGACTCAGAATTTTAAAAGGAGGAGGAGGGTAGATTGCTTTTAGGAAACTTCAAAATTCTTTTGTTGGCCCCATTGAGAGTTCTGAGATGAGACAGAATAACCTGGAAGTCCAGAAGCCTGGAACAGAACTGGGAAGGGAAATATTTGATTATTTGAGACAAAATTATGTGCCTTACTTCACCTCAGCTATACTATAAAGATCACTGAGACTAAAGTAAAGGTCTGAAGACCTGAACTGTAATACCAGCTTTCTCAATGTCCTGTGAGGTTTAATGAGAGTGTCACGAAAGCAGAACTAAGGATACTCTGGGTAGCCAGGGAGGATAGTTGATAGAGTTCTGGATCTTCAGTCAAGAAGATTCATATCCCTGTATTCAAATCTGGCCCCAGTCACCTACCAGTTGTGTGACACTGGGCAAATCACTTAACCTATTTGCCTCAGTTTCTCCAACTGTTAAATGAGCTAGAGGAAAGAATGGCAAATCATTATAGAATCTTTGCCAAGAAAACCTCAAAAGGGGTCACAAAGAGTCAAATATGACTGAACAGCAACAAAAAAAATTTGAATGTTGCACTTCTTGTACATCATATTACAAGTCTACCTGATGGTTAGATAGACCTTGAGTCAGGAAAACCTGAATTCAAATCTGGCTTCAGAAACTTACTAGCTCTATAACACTGGATAAATCATTTAACATCTCTTTACTTCAGTTTCCTCAATTGTGAAATAGGGATAATAATAGTACCTAGCTCTCATAATCAGTGTGAAAAATCACAGGAGATAATATTTGTTACAAATGCTTAGGGTGGTGCCTTATACATAGTAGGCACCATATAAATGCTTATTCCCTTCCCCTCCTGCTTTATGTAATACAGGTAAAATTGGAAGGATTATACAATGCACTTTACCAATCAAGAAGAATACCAAATCCCTATTCCCTCCATCTGCTACTTGATTCATTACCTTTTTCTCATCCTGAATTCTAAGGCAACTGAAGAATATTCTCTTATATTTCAACATAAATTAATCAAATTCACAATTTGTTATTAGTTAGATCTGAGTCCCACCAAAGTTTATAAAATAAGCCAAAGAAACCTCTTTTCTTGGGTTTTGTACACTTTATATAAATGCAAGCTATTACTTTTATGTATTGTCATCAGTAAATTCAGATTCCACCTTAGTATTCAACAAAAAGAAAAAAATCAAATACAGTTTAACTATTCACTGCATGTATAGACTATAATAAAGGTAGTCCTTATCTATGTGACTAATTGTTGGTATACAAAGATCACACCCCCTATTTAGGAAATCTAGACAAGACTAGAGAGTTTCACTGCACAGCAATGAATTCCATCAGAGGCCCAAATACAAAGTCTCAATGGACAGACCCCAAGAATTCTAGTAAGTCAGTAATCAATTCAGAACAAAAATAGACTGAAATGGATTTGGGAGGGTGGGGGGAGAGGCATTCTATTTAGAACTCTAACAGCCTATAAAAACTGATTTCTTTTGCTAGCTATGATCATAGAGCGTGCTTCAGTGATTCAATCTAGAAAAGCAATGCTATCATCTTGTGACCTTGTTCAGGACTCTGTTAAATTGGTGGCAAGTCCACCCACATAAAATGTGGGATCTGGGAGCTCCCTGAGTATTCACATTGGTGATTTTTTCCCCTCAAGTTATTTAGAACATTGCTATGAATGGGCAGATAGTGTTAAGGGAAAGTGGGATCTAAATCTAACCACAGAAAAAGGAGTGGAGGGCATAAAGTGACTGAAGACTATACTTAGCTGCATTACTGATTTGCTGAGTAACTACCTCTCCAACTCCAGCCTCCCCATGCCCTTTCATACACATGTCATCATTAGTACCAGCTTAGTAGCAAAAACTACTTACATTTCTATAGTAATACAAGGTTTACAAAGCATTTTCCTCACTGCCACAGGAAAGATAGGAAGCAGTTCTAGAATTAACCCTATCTTAAAGATGAGCAAAATAAGACCCAGAGAAGGTAAGTAATTTGTCCATAGATGCACATAATATAAATATAGGAAGCAGAATTTGAACCCAAGCTTTCTAACTATAAGATCAAAGCTCTTTCCACTAAAACACACTGAAAAAAAAAAAAAAAAAAAAAAAAAGAACAATGGCTGCTCATGACTTACAGCAAAAAATCAAGACTCTTTGGCCAAACTGCCAAGGTCCTTCCTAGCCTGACTCCACTGTACCTTTCTATCTTGTTACTCTTTTGGACAAACTCCTTGCTCAAAATAATGCATTAGTCCCTCGAACTTTCCTTGTATCTTCCTATTTCCAAAGTAAATAATCTACCATCAACTCTGACTACTGAAATGCTTCATAGATTCTCCAGTCCAGTTCAGGTTTCACATTATTCATTAAGATTCTCTGGATATCCTAAAGGAAAAGTAGTTTCCTTTCCTTAAAACCCTATGTCATACCAACCCTGAAGTAGAGGACCTGAGTTCAAATCTGGTCTCAGACACTTAATACTTCCTAGCTGTGTGACCCTGGGCAAGTCACTTAACCCCAATTACCTCAGAAAAAAAAAAACCTATGTCATTTATTGTCTATAACTTTCATATAACAACATATAACTTTCAAATTATACTATTCTCCCTTGTGTATAATTATTTTTGTACGTTATATCTCTCATGAAGACAGGGGCCATGTTTTAGGTATCTTTTTATCTCCTAAAGAATGAAGCAGATCAATACATCAATCAATAAACATGTATTAAGTACCTACTATGTACCAGGCACTGTGGTAGACACTAGAGACACAAAAAGAGTCTAAAGGCTATCCGTACATTCAAGGAGTTAATAATCTAAGGGGGGAGACAACAAGCAAACAAATATGTACAAACAAGCTAAGTAAAGGATAAATAGGAAATAATTAACAAAATGAAATAACTATAATAAAGAAGAGTTGAGAAAGTTTACCTGTAGAAGACAGGATTGTAGTTGGTACTCAAAGGAAGCCAGGAAAGCCAGTAGGCAGAGATGAGGAAAGAGAGTATCATAGACACAGGAGACATCCAGGGAAAATGCCAGGAACAGATGGGTAGAGTATCTTATTCATGAACCAGTCAATGGGGCAATGTCACTGGATCAGAGTATATGGCAGGGAATTATTGTTATTGTTCATCCTTCATTTTCAAAGAGAATCAGTGACATCCCAGGTGATGACTTACACATGATTTGGATTTAAGCAAGGCAGAGTTGTGCAAAGTCATCAGCCTCATTTTCTATTCCAGGGTCATTGAAATTGACTGAAAGCTCAAAAGTCAAAATGGCTGGTGATGGCCCAAGACGGTGGATGACCGTGGGGTTTTCAATGGCTGGCCAAGCTGTAAGTACTCCACAGCACCTGTTTCAACCACCTTCGTGGCTACTGGAACAAACTGTTCTCATCCACCCATTCTGCCAGGGAAAGTCTTACATTCATCCAAGGGATGGCAGCAAGGAAGGTGTAAGGAGACTGGAAGTTAGGAAGGGGCTAGATCATGAAGGGCTTTAAATGCTAAGCAATATTTGATCTGGAGGTGATATGAAACCACTGGAATATGGTGATTAGAAGGTTGACATGTTTAGACCTCGGCTTTAGGAAAATCACTTTGGTGGCAGAGTAGAGCACTGGAGTAGGGAGAAACTCAAGGCAAGCAGAGTCAACAGCAGATTATTGCAATAATCCTAGCATGAAGTGGAGAGGAATTATATCAAGCAGGATCAGAGGAAAAAAGAGACATTTTCATGTGTTGCAAGGTAATAATGACAGATTGGCAATGGATTAGGTATGAGGATATAAGAGGTACTGAAAAAGAAGCAGATAAATAGTGCAGGACCCACTCTTCTATATTATTAAAATGATGGGTAAAATTGACCTTTCAAGTTAGTACATGTAACATACACTAGAAACTGGAAGAGAGATTTTCAGTGTACATGACTTTGCCTACAGTGGTCAAGAAAGAGAAATTTTTATTTATTTATTACCAGGATAATCCTGCATTTTCTTTCTCTCTTACCTCCAGTCTTGAATAAAAAGATAAGGTACATACTATCTTTTCAGAGATGTCGGACAGTGACTAGACAACAAACAATATTTGGCTCTTTCTCTTGAGGACACAGATCATATGAGCTAAGAGCTTTGCAATTCCAAACATTGCCTTTGATCTCATGACTTCTTACAAGTATTTCTAGGCCTTCTACAATTCCATCGTTTTTCATACATGACTTAAATGATAGGACTAAAAAGGACAATTGCCATGTGTAGACCATATTTGTTATACCCATAATGACGTCCCACCAAAAAAAAAAAATCAGGAGATTTTGCCTGCCTTAGTTGTCTAACTTTGCATTTCAAAGTGGTGGTACACATCTATAATCCCAATTAATAGGAAAGTAGAGGCTCTTGAGATTAGGAATTCTAGGCTGAATTAGACCAAATAAATCAAATACTTGCTCTAAGTTTAGCAATTATTGTGCATCTTAGCATCATAGTATTGAGATGGTAAGCTCCCAGAATTGGAGATCTACCAGGTTACTTACAGAGAGGTAAAATTTTCCATTCTGTTCAAAGTAAGATTGGGTACATTTGTAGCTCCTACACTTTCAGCCTGAGTAAAATGGAAAGATCCATTCTATTAAAAACTAATTTAAAAAACAAAACCTTCATACATCAAAAAGTTGCAAATCACCAACTGGCCTTAAAAACAAAAAAAAGTAAAATGAAGCACATCTCACTTTGCTGGGCTCAATAAATAATATCTTAATGAATAGTCCCTAATAAAGACAGCAGTTATCATTTTAAAACCCTGAGCTTTGATGAATCCATGTTTTCCTTAGGAAGGGAATTTACAGGTCAGAAGTTTTAAGGTGGCTGAAACTTCTTTGATTTTTAATGAAACCCCACCCAATGATCAATCACTCTGGCACTTTGGTTTGGATTTTCTAAGAGCCCATTCTAAGCTAAAGGCAATGCCAGTTACTTCCAGGCAAGAGACACTGCTGTTTTGTAATGCAGAGTATATTACTTCTAATGTGTCAAGTGTATTACTTCCTAAGTGCTACAGTGAGACGTACTTTATAGGTCCAGTAAATCACAGAGTAAAAACTAATTGAAACTTGCATACTGTACCATTGTGGGCTGAGTCCTGCAACAGCAAAGCTATCAGCCAGCAATTAAAATGCTAATGTGGGGTTCACCCTGGTCCAGGATGTTTGCCCAAATGCAGTGGGTAGCTCCTGCAGAATTCAGAACAGCTGAACTGGGCTGGACTTGATTTAGGAATTCTTGATTTATCGGGGCTGAAAACAGCAATAGCAAGGAAGAAGTGTGAATAAAAATAAATAAAAAATGAATGAATGAACCTGTTTACCATGATACTGACCTATTTATTTTTATCTAGGGGCTCAATTGTTCCATGCATAATACTGATAAGGCTTTGTTCTCAAATAAACTGGCTCACTCTGCTCCATTCCATAGCTGGCAGCTGCACCTTTCCTTGGTCATTAATTTGCAAATGCACACCAATGTTCACAAGTGAAATGAGGTAAAAGAATATTTAATTATCTGCTGCCATCAATTATGTCTATCTCACCTTCTCTCGATTCATATGGATAATTGAGAAAAGATTATATTTACATAAAAGGTCCACCAAACACTTGGAGCTAGGTTAGCTATAGGACCCTTTAGAGCCAGAACCAAGTCCAGAGAACAGTGTTGTTTTCTCCAGGAATATTTATACCTCAGAAACAGCAAATGTTATGAATCAGTACTTAATTTATTATTTGATTAATTATTTAGACTTAAGAAAGTAACAGGGGCAATGTTAATAATGTAGATTAGACTTAAAAAATATTTTGTATGTACTTTTTTTTTTCCCAGAGAGCCTATTGTTAAATATTTATCAATGTACTGATGCCTTTCTCCCAAAAGAAAGGAATAGGGAGGGTAAGGACCAAGACTCTGAAAAAGATGCTTGTACTCTGAAGAATAAATCTGTGAATCTACCATGTGAGACATCATTTAGTAAGGGCCAGAAGATGTAACTAGTTGTGATGGGTATCTCCCTGCTGAAGAGTATTGGAGCATCTGTAGGTTGATGTGGTATTAATAAGAGAGAAATCTATTGTTCTAATTAAGAACCTGGCTGTAAGAGAAAATTTTTCAATATTTGTTGACTACTTGTTAAAAGCTACCTGCTTTAGATTATTCACATGGTCACAAAGAATCTGGAAAGAATTCCTAGGGATTGTGCAATATTGAGAAGGGAATTAAAGGTCTTGGGAGTATAGGAGTTTTTTCCATCCCTACTATCAATTAATGCCAAAAGTTTTAAAAGAGAAAGGCAAATGTGGAAAATGAACAAATGGTTAAGAAGCTAGAATCTGAAAAGGGATTTAGATTTCTGGGTAATGATTAAAAATATGAAAATGGTGGGGATCTTGGCCAGGAATGGGGTTGAATGATCAAGTTTTGGGAAGGAAAGATTGGCCCAATTTTTAGACAAAGAAATCAAAGCTTACCTACAGTCATACAGGCAAAAATGTTCTGAATCACTGTTGATTAGAGAAATGCAAAATAAAACAATTCTGAGGCACCACCTCACATCTCTCAGATTTACTAATAATGCAGAAAAAAATGATAAATGTTGGAGAGGATCTGAGAAAAGTGAAACACTAATGCATTGTTGAATTGATCCAACAATTCTGGAGAGCAATTTGGAACTATGCCCAAAGGGCTTAAAAGAGTGTGCATACTCTCTGATCCAGCAATAGCCTTCTTAGTCTATATTCCAATGAGATTTTTTTAAGGGAAAAGAACCTATTTCTACAAAAAATATTTACAGCAGCTCTTTTTGTAGTAGCAAGAACTGGAAATTGAGGTGTCCATTAATTAAGGAATGGGAGAACAAGGAGTGGGATAAAAATTATTATGGAATATTAATGTGCTATAAGAAATGAGATACAGGATGATTTCAGAAAAACTTGGAAAGACTTCCATGAACTGAAGCAAAGTGAAGTAAGCAGAACCAGGAGAATATTGTACATAATAATTACAATGTTGTAAAATTAAGAACTGTGAATAACTTAGTTTTTTTTCTGCAATACAATGATCCAAGACAATTCCAAATGACTCATAATGAAGCATGCTATCCATCTCCAAAAAAAGAACAGATATTGTCTGAATTTTTCACTTTTTCTTTTTCTTTCTTTCTTAAAGGTCTTGCTTAATTTTTTTTCTTAAATCATCCCTTTGCCATTTTTTATTTTGCTATCCAATTTACAATTTTTTTTCATTTGATATCCAAACCAAGCATAGGAAGTAGATATTCTCATTATCCCTATTTTACAATTGAGGAAACTGAAGTAAACAGAAGTTAAGTGACTTATCCAAGAGCACACAGCTAGTAAATAGTTGAGGCTGGATTTGAACTCAAGTCTTCCTGACTCCAAGACCAGAATTCTATCCACTATATCACCCAGCAATTTCTTAATAAATGCTTGCAGAGTTTACTTGTCATTAATAATATATACATCATATTTAAATGGCTTTGTATTTTAAAAAGCACATTTAGGTATATTATCTCATTTTATTCTAAAAATGGCCATACACTACAAGTAGGTAAACAGGGAAGTGAGGTAGCACAGCGAATAAAGTGCCAGGAAGGCACATCTTCCTGAGTTCTAATTTAGCTTCAGTCACTTTCTAGCTCTATAACCCTAAGCAAGTCACTTAACCTGTTTGCCTTCATTTTCTCTTCTACAAAATGAACTGGAAAAGCAAATGGCAAGCTACTCCAGTATTTTCACCAAGAAAATACCAAATGGGGTCACAGAGTCAGAAATGATTGAAAGAAATAATAAATGTGTGTGTGTGTGTGTGTGTGTGTGTGTGTGTGTGTGTGTGTGTGTGTACCAGGTACTATGCTAAGCCCTGGACAAAGTTTAAAAAAAATACTCCCTACTCTAAAAGACTTCATGGTCTAATGAGGGAAACAACTTGCAAATGCCTCAGTATAATCAATATCCAGAATAAGTCTAGGGTGGAAGATGCTAAGATTTAGGAGGTCTGGAAAGGCTTCTTGAAGAAGGTGGGATTTTTAGGTAGACTTCAAGGAAGTCAAGGAAGCAAAGCTATGAGGACAAATACATATTTGAAAAAAAAAATATGTATTTTTTTTCTTTGTTTTTTTATTAACTTTTCAGAATGTCCCCAGTCACCAACCATCCATGCCTTTTCACTTATTCTAAGGGGCCTCCAAGAGGCTTGCATCTCCTGACTTCTGCTTTTATAATCTTCCTTTGAATAACCTCTCCACTGATTCTCACTAACTCTGTCAGAATCATGGCCAGAAGAAAAGCTTGACAGCACCAGGAAATCATAAGGAAATACTGTCATCAGGAACATAGGGTATAGAGGTAGCATATAGGATAGGCACTAATTGACAAGAAGGATAGAGTGTTAGATCTAGAATCAGGAAGATTTAGTCAAATCCTATCTCAGGGGCTTATTAGCTATATGATTCTGTGCAAGACACTTGACCTCTGTAAATTTCACTTTAATGAGGATAATAATAGCATCTACCCCACAGGGTTTTTATGAGGCTCAAATGAGATAATATAGAACTATGAAGTGTTTTGTGAATTTCAAAGTGCTATATAACTGCTAGCTATTTGTAACAGCAAGAAAAAAAGGATATTACCACTGGTGTAATAAGTTAGCCACTATTACAATCTTGTAACACTTTCAGCTACTTCAGAGAGCTGTTCAGATGTGCCTTTGGGGCTTGGAAAGTTTCTATATAGATTGTAAGGATCCCCAAGAGACTTCCCTAATATAAGTATCTCTCTATGTGTTTCAATCACTAACTATGGGGAGAAAAGTGTGTATTCATGTTTCCTTTCATGCATGATCTGGATATTTCTAGTACTTTTACTTTGGCCAGGGTTCAGCCATGGAAAATTACATGAGTCTGGTAAAAGACCTTCCTGAGACATCCTTTGATTGATACAACACTTGCCTGAAGTTCTCTCCCCATCAACTTTGGGGTAATGTTCAAAAACCCCAGATAAAACAATCTGATATTATCGTTGGCCCAGGCAAATTCTAAGCTTATTCAGTTTATATTCTGGTTTAGATACCAGAATTATATAGCCCTATCCCCAACGCACATTCCTTTAACACCACTTCATTAGCCCATAGCTACCTCTTATCCATTGGCACTTTGATTTTTAATCCTTGCTTGATGGAAATAGACTTGCCAGGTGCTAATTCACTTGTTAATCAATTAGCACTAATGTATTAATGGATATCAAAGGGTTAATTTATTTCTTCCATCACAGGTAATGTATATTTTAACGTGGGTCTTCTGGAGATACTGTGACTTTACTCAAGAGAATGACAATATTGGTGGCCCATTGTAAGATTTCAGAGAATCAATTCCTTTATGCAAAATATATTATATCCACTCGACTCACTGTCTTATTGTGACCTTGTGATTATGTAGCGTAGTGGAAAGAACAATGGATTTGATGTCAAAAAATCTGGGTTTGAATATTGTATTCTACTATCAATAACTGTGTGATCTAGGATTTTTCCTCACTGGAAAAAAAATGAAAGGAACAAAGAATTGCATGGTCCTTAAAGACCCTTCTGACTATAAATATTATTGTGTTATGATTATTCCGTTCTACTATCTCAAGCAGAAGATGAGAAGAAAAGTGGTCATTGGTCTCAGAACAAAATTCCTATTCAATATGGCTTATATTCATTTCCCACTCCTTTATTTCAATTACACCTGAAGATGATATTTTGGTCCCAATTAACAAGGAAAGATTACCTTTATTAAAGGATTTTATTGGTATTAAAGGGTCAAAGTAAAGAAATCTACCGAGAAAGAAAGGCAACAGCCTCAGTTTGTGATATAATTATTGGTGCCACTGTTGAAAATGTCAAATGCAGTACTGAGGGAGATGTTTCATTTGATTGTGAGAAACTTCTAAGAAAATTGGCTTCATTGTGATTTAGGGAATAATTTGATGGTTAAGTACTTCACGCAGGGAGCATAGGAAATAGCATAGATTAGTTTTGAACATATATATATATTTTTAATATTTTACCATTGGAAGCCTATGAAGAACTGATGGTGCAGGCTTTCTTCGGCCTCAGTGATTATAGTCAATTATAAAAAGAATAGCCCTTATTTCAATATTTCAAAGAGCAGAAGTAGTGGCAACAGCTTCTATCCAAGTTTATCCTGGAAGACTGGGGAGAGACATTTGGTATTTTATCATCCTGTTCATTAGAAGCAGCTGGAGAAAATCTGATTATCCTGGCAAACAATACTCGTGGATCAAGGAGGATAACTTCAGCAGGAATGAATCTTAATAACAATGCCATTCTTATATAGCTTCATAGGTGGCCCATTTTCCCCTTACTCCATTTTCCTCCTTGAAAGATTTCCAACTGTATAGTCACATGGCAAGGCACTGATCCATCAGCCTTTGGAAGCTAGAAGCTCAAAAAGCTAGGTTCCAATGCAGCCTCCATTACTAACCAGGTACATAAACCTGCACAAGTCACTTCAACTCTTTAGGTCTTGTTTTCTCATCTTAATCTTTCTGGATCTAGAGAGATGAATATAATTCTCATCATCCAAACTCAAAGGGTAATGAGCCTCAAATGAGAGAATGAATCCAAGATGAAAGGATGGCAGGAAGAAGAATATCTTCCTCATATTCCTCCACAAAGATCTGGAAAATGTTCCAGACTGAGTCCTCATTGGAAAATCCAAGGAAAAAAAATAACAGTGAATCATTCTTCTAGCCAGGTCAGCTTAGGGAGATCCATGGACAATGTGGATGGGGTCTGGCTAGGAGCCCACAATATGAAGCATTTCAGTCTCTAGGCTCAAAAAGAGGTCAGATACCCAAAGGTAAGAAAAGGTGTCAAGCTCATACAAGTAATCTTGAGCAAGGTTCAGGAACAGGATCTGGGTCACAGATCCAATAAGGAGTAGGGAGGAGAACTATACCTAAATATGTTTCAGGTTTAGAAGCAATTGTGGATGCTGGGCTTTGAGCAAGGAAGAAATTCCAAACTAAATACTAGCTATGTGGCTCTGTTCCCAGGAAAAAAGTGACATCTTAAAAAAGTGACAGCCTTTGTTCCAGTCTAAAGCCTATAGAAAAATGACAAGAGCAGAAATCTCAGACCAAAAGGGAGCCTGAAATTCTATCACTCAGAACTAACTAATCTTTCCAACTAACTAAGAATGACTGAGTCCAGCACTAATCTACATGAAATTTCAATCAGGGACAAGCCTACAAGAATTTTGTACAGATTCAAAACTAGGTTGGAAACTTTTAGAGTGGCAGTTAAGTGACATAAAGGATAAAACACTGAACCTAGAAATCCAGAAAATCTAAGTTAAAATCCTACTGCAGATAGATATACACTAGTTAGCCAATATGGTAAAGTCTCAGTTTCTCCATCTATATAATGGGAATAATAATAGCACCTATCTCCAAAGATTGTTGTGAGGATAAAATGATGTACTATTTATAAAATGATTTACAAACTTAAAAAAATTGTCATATAAACCCTAGTTATTATTGTTGTCATTATTATTTTATTTTTTATACCAGAAGGACAGTGATCAGACTTTGCCCAAAGTGGATCAGACAATATTATGATCACTAAAAATGGTCCCCAGTCTGAGCTGACTCTGAGATTCTGGAATAACACAAAACTCAATACCCTGAAGGAATTAAAAGAAGGACTCAAGAAGACAAAAATTCAATACAGACCTTCTCCCCAGAAGTCCTAAAAAGGAGTCCAAGATCCAGAAATAGGTTGGAACAATGAGCACACACACGAAAAAAAAAATCCCACTATAAAGATATATTATGATGAGGAAAATATTCAAAATACAAACCCTGAAGAAGAGAATGACTTCAAACATCTACAAAGTATCCTAGAAAAACACAGATTATGTATAATTCCAATGAGAATTCCTAGAAGAAATGAAGCAAGTATTAAAACAAAAGATTAAAAAAAGTTTTTTAATGGCAGTACTAGAAAAAATGGGGGGGGGAATGAAAATAGAAAAAAAATTGGGAAAAGAATTAACAACAGAGAATAATAGATACAAAGCCTAACATAAAAATAAAATGAAATGATAGAAATGAAAATGCTTTGAAAATTAAAAATATGATAAAAAAATTAAAAAATAGTAATACATTATTGGTAGCGCTAGATTTCTACTCCATTTCCCGTAGAAGAGCCTGGTTGTAAAAGAAGAGATTATTACAGATGTGTATACATGTATATGCAAGTACACACACACAGTGCCTAAACAGAACACAAAATAATGCTCTTGTAAGGGAGAATAAAGCCATAATAGTTTTAAAAGAAATTCTAAGTTGGGGTCCAGATGTATACTTCATACAGAGAGAAAGAAAGAGAGAGGGAGAGAAAGAAGGAGAGAGAGATTGAGAGAGGGAGAGATGTACTTTGTATAGATAGATTTCAGATATGTGTATATACCATTTTTACAGTACTTTAAGATTTGTAAAGCACTTTAAAATTACCTCATTTTTTCTTGCAACAATTCTAGGGAAAAGATACTGCTATGATTCCCATTTTAAAGATAAGGAAACAAAGAGACAGAGGTTAAAGTGAATTTCTCATGTCCACACAGCTAGTAAATGTGTGAGACTGGATTTAAATTCAGATCTTCCTGACTCCAGGTTCAGCCTTCTATCAACTAGTTGCCTCTCCTTAAAAAGTATTATCAAAAAAAATCAAAAATATTTTGATAACTCTATTTCCATGTATATAGCTATCAAGTGCATTAAAAAACATTCTTAGAAGCGGTCCATAGGATTGACCAGACTTCCAAAGGGGTCACCAACTAAAAAATTTAAAGAACCCCTACCCTAACTACATTCAATTAAACATGCATTTATCAAGTACCTGCTAAGGCAAGACACTGGGGTAGGTGCTTAAGTTATAAAAATAGTTTGTGCTTTGTAGAATCTTATGGTCTATTGAAAAGAAACTATATAATAATAATAATAATAATAATAATAATAGCTAATGTTTTATAACTCTTTGAGTTATACAAAAAGCTTTATATCCAATATTTCATTGATCTTTCCAAGACTGGGAAGTAGTTGCCACAATTATCTCCATTTTACAGATGAATAACTAAGACTTAGAGAGTAATTTACCAAGAGTCACATAGTTAGTAAGGTAGTATTTGAATTCAGGTCTTCCTGACGCCAACCTCAGTGCTTTTTCCATGTGATATTTAGCTACCTCACAGATAAGTAAATATAAAGTTTTTTTTATTAAAGTCAACAATGGAACTAAATATTTAGGGGGAGATCAGGAAAGATCTTAATGGCAATTGAAATGACTTATAAGTGAAACTCAGGATTTTAAACAGTAAAGGTAAAGGTAAAGAAGACAGGACATAAATGATAATCCAGCAGAGGAAATCAGGAAGCAACAGTTGATGGCTGAAAGGAAAATCAGAAGGGAGAAGCATCACTAAAATCCAGGAAGAAGAGTCTCTCAGTTACTCAATTAGCATTTAGTAAGCTCTTACCATGTACCAGGCACCATCTATTTTTTCCTTACAATATTTTTATTATAGTAAGTTTATTTATTTTTACTACGCACCCAGTATCTTTATCAAGAAAACACCAAAAGGGGTCACTAAGAAACATGCACAAATGAAAATAACTTGACAACGAAATCCCAAGGAAAGTATACCTAGGAAAAGGAGGAGCACAGTTTCAAAGACTATGAAGAAATCAAGAAGAATAAAGACTAAAATCAGAGTTAACAATTCAAAGATAATGATGATCTTGAAGAAAGTAGTTTCAGTAGGGTGTTAGACTCAGAAGTCAGACTATCAGGTTGAGAAGTGTGTGAGAGATAAAAATGGGGAGATAATGATTGTAGACTTTTGTCTTGCGAGTTTTTTGAGGGAGAGAAGAAAAATGTTGGATGACAGTTTGAGGGGATGACAGGATCAAATGAAGGATTAGGATACCACATGGAACTAAGAGGTTAAATGGTCCAGAAAATGCTGTCATCCTGATAAATTCTTGTGCTCCTTTCTCTGTGCTCATGTCTCTCACATCCTGAATTATCTTTCTTGTCCTGCCAGGGATGGTAAGGAGCAGGGTCAGATAAACATGAAAGAAAATTGGATGTCTGCCGAGCAGCCAGTGTGACTGGGGGCAGACATTTAAAAACTTGTAAAATTGACCTCCCCCCAAAAAAAACAATCCAGTTTTTATTGCCCTTTTAGCTATACTTTCACTGTCCTTTTCCCACTCTAGTTCACCCTCTCCAGCCCCATTAAACTTCGAATTTGGAAAAGAAAAAGAAATGTAAAGAAAAGCCAGTTATAGAAAAGTCCAAAATAAAAAAATCAAAGCTATGAATGACTGAAAAAACTCCTCCCTATACTATGGCCCATAGCCAGCTCCCACAATTTGTTGTGGTTGTTTTTATTAAGTTGTTTCAGTCATGTCTTATTCTCCATGATCCCATTTGGGGTTTTCTTGGCAAAGATACTGAAGCAGTTTGTCATTTTCCTTCTTATACTCATTTTTACATGATGAGGAAACTGAGGCAAACAGCATTAAGTGATTTGCCCAGAGTTACACAGCTCATAAGTGCCTGATGCTCAATTTGAATTCAGGTCCTCCTGACTTCGGGTTTGACACTCAGGCTGTGCTACCCAGCTTCCCCAGGACACTATCCTTGTCACTATCAATATCTTCCTCACCAAATGTTTCTAATTCGATCTATTTAGGAATTATTAAAAATCATTGGATCATAGGATTATGTTGAAAGGAACATTAAAGATCATCTAATCAACTCCCCATTTTATAGATGAGAAAATTGAATCTTGGGAATGTTAAGTGATGTTAAGTGGTTGCCAAGACCAAGTGGCCCAAGAAATTACCTTCTTTTTTGATATATAATTTTTTCCATCCCACGATCTAAAGACACAGAGATAGCAAGGAGCAGATGAGTAGTTTGTACCCAGACTCTCTACCTCCAAAACTAGCCCTCTTTTGATTATATCATAACACTTGTACTGTGCTTCAACCTCATTTTACAAATGAGGAAAATAGGGTTCAAAAAGTTTGAGGCATTTTTCAAGTTCACACAACTGCAAATCCAAGTCTTTTAATTCAAAACCTACTGCCTTTTTCATTACATCAAGGGCCAAGTGGTTCTCCTTGGTAGCAACACTAAGAGAAGGGGATCTTGAACCCCAGTTTCTTTGCACCACACCTTGCTTCTTTCGATAGGAGCCTTCTCTTATTTAACAAGTAAAGTAAATGGAGGAAATAGAATTCACTTTGTCACCAAGTTTGTAGGAACATATCCATTCCATAAAGACAGTGATAATATGTCTATGGAAAATCCCCTGCCCTATCCCCAACCCCCAAAAAATGCATAATCTGAAGTATTTCATGAACCTAACGAGTTTTTTATGAGCCTTAACAAGAATTATGAATTAAATAATTTCCTGTCACCTCATATTCTTACATTAAAATACAGGAAACCATTAGTGAGCTATGGTCAGAAAATTGCAGAATATAATATATTTTGTGCTTTTCAATCAACAGATGAGGATTCACAAACTTAACATGAGATATAAAGTCCTCTAAGGAAATAGGTATATCTCAAATGTGGAAAAACCCAACTCAATTAGAGATGAACCTACAAGAATAAAACTGAGTGCAATAGATGAAATAAGATTTTCTAATTTCCATAAGGGGATAAAATAGTCTCCTGCCTTTTTTTCTGCAAAGGGTCTCCATTGACCAAGGCTACAAATTGCTGATAACAGGAGTAACTAGCACCATTAGAATGGCATAAGACATTTTGAGAGACAACATGCAAACTATGAACATATAAGATATATATGTGTGCATATACACATATATGTAATTGTTATTGTTGTTATATAAAATATGTAAGGTAATTTCAAGAAAAGACTACCTATGACAAATATCTAGAGTATCCTCACATTTCTCAAAATACATTATACAAGTGGAATAAAAAACTGGAAGCAAGTTATCAATTCAAAGAGAATGATTAGTCTGGCATTCAACACCCTTCACCATCAGGCTCCAAACTACCTTTTCTACTTTGTCTCACATTATTCCCTGAAAACTACTACTCCCCTGCATAAACTTCCTTTGTTCTACCAAGACTTATCTATTCACTATGATACAAACATGCTTAATTTATTCTTGCCTTGATTTCTAAAATTTCATCCTAGAATAGTGATCTCACACTGCTTATATAAAAAACTCATATAAAAAACTAGTATTAAAAACTTGTATTAAAAAAACTCATCTATTAGCACTCCTATTATCTTTGGTCTCTCCTAGATGTTTTCTAATCTAATTATGTATTGTTGTGAATGGAGGAACAAAGAGATGCATAATGTACCTTGATCATAGAGCAAGCAATCTCACATAACTTCAGGATTGGAGCCTGGGAAAAGCTCATGAAAGTTGGAAGCATTAAGTGACCTTTAAATGAAATCTTATCGTATAAGATTTAATTAACTCTCAGAAGTCTTTCCTATGGAAGAGATGGTTCTAGGGGTCATGGAGGTATGCATTTCTGCCAAACACTAGGATGAAAAAAAATCAAAAAAGAAGCTAATTCCTTGGGGCACAAGGAATATATATATATATACATATATATATGTATATATATGTAATATATATGTATATACACAAATATAAAGTACCATCTCATTATTTATGGTTTCTCCATAAACAGTTCTTCTAAATGTTATAGAATTTCATGTTTAATTAGTAATCGGCATACTCTCCATGGGAGGAAATGAATTCAGAGGCCCTACCTAACTAATCAATCTGGATGGCCTCTTTCAAGAAAGCTTTCATGGATCATTCATGTAGACAAGGCTAAGGAACTCTCCTCCTCCATGGCTTTCACATTTCTAATTCCAAAAGGAAAAGCACAGGCATTCATAACCCAAAAACAGGCTTCAGGCTAATTAAATCAATGGTCCAAGAAAATTGGGTTTTTAAATGACAATGTTTTAAAATATCTTGCTATTTTACTGAAATCCAACCCTTTAGAGGATAAAGCTTAGAAATAAATTTGCAAATAGGAGAGAGTGAGAAGAGAATTTTTAAAATCTTCTGTTGTGAGATTCAGTCAGTCACCATTTTGAAATGCTAAAATTAATTGCAAATATTTTTGTTCTTTTAGACTTTAGCACGTAAAAAAGTTTTCTCATGGATTGTTTTATAGCAAAATCAGGAAATAAAGCAATTATTTTCACCTAAATTATAAATTTATGTACCTTAAAGAAAATTCTAAAAGGTATGTCTATTTGCCTAGGAGATAAGGTTTGAGACTCATCTTTCATTGGTGTAGAGAACTTCCAGATGAGGAAACTCCACTGATGTTAGTTTGTATCTTCTCTGCAATTTAAGAGTCTTTGAAGATTTAGTGGAGCATGGACCATTAAGTAACTTGCTTAAGATAACAGTGTCCGTATATATTAGAAGTGGGACTTGAATCAAGGTTTTCATGGATTCAAAGCATGTCTCAATCTATTACACCATGTATTCTTTCTGAGGTAGTGTAACAAATACACTGAACTGCCAAACTGTGATCAGTGACCCTTTTTTCTGGAATCAAAAGGAATAATTCCTCCTTGTGGCTGTGACTCAGAACTGTTATAGACAATGCAACAGGGTCCTGAACCCAGTGACCTTTATAGGATTTACCCAAGTCCACCTTGCATTACAGTTGCTATTTTTATATGATTTATCCTATCCACCAAATTTAAGGTCCTTGAGAGCAGATATTTATTATTCATCTTTGTGACTTGCATAGTAATTTATATGAATCAGACATTAAAGAAATGTTTCTTTTTTTAATATATAAAGCTTTTTATTTAGAAAACATATGAGTGATTTTTCAACCTTGACCTTTGCAAAAACTTTTTTTTCCCAAGCTTTTCCCCTCCTTCCCCCCAACCCCTACCCCTAGATGACAGGTAATATAATACATGCTAAATAGGATAAATTATATGACAAATACAATACATGTATACATATCTATACAGTTATCTTACTGCACAAGAAACATCAGATCTAGAAAGAGAAGAAGAAAAAAACAACCTAAGAAGGAAAACAAAATGCATGGAAATATTCACAGAAAGCGTTAAAATGCTGTGTTGTGGTTCACACTCAGTTCCCACAGGCCTCTCTCTGGATGTATATGACTATCTTCATCGCTGAACAACTGGTTTGAATCACATCATTGTTGAAAAGAACCATGTCCATCAAAATTGATCATCGTATAGTCTTGTTGATGTGTATAATGTTCTCCTGGTTCTGCTGATTTCACTCAGCATCAGTTCATGCAAGTCTCTCCAGTCCTCTCTGAAATCCTCCTGTTGGTCATTTCTTACAGAACAATAATATTCCATAACATTCATATACCATAATTTATTCAGCCATTCTCCAATTGATGGGCATCCTTTCAATTTCCAGTTTCTTGCCACTACAAAAAGGGCTGCCACAAACATTTTTGCACATTTGGGTCCCTTACCCTCCTTTAAAATCTCTTTGGGATATAGGCCCAGTAGAAACACTGCTGGGTCAAAGGGTATGCACAGTTTGATAACTTTTTGAGCATAGCTCTAAATTGCTCTCCAGAATGGTTGGATCCGTTCACAGTTCCACCAACAATGTATCAGTGTCCCAGTTTTCCCACATCCCCTCCAACAGTTATCATTATCATTTCCTGTCATTTTAGCCAATCTGACAGGTGTGTAGTGGTATCTCAGAGTTGTCTTAATTTGCATTTCTCTGATCAATAGTGACTTGGAGCACCTTTTCATGTGACCGGAAATAGTTTCAATTTCTTCGTCTGAAAATTGTCTGTTCATATCTTTTGACCATTTATCCATTGGACAATGGCTTGAATTCTTATATATTTGAGTCAATTCTCTATATATTTTAGAAATGAGGCCTTTATCAGAACCTTTGGATGTAAAAATATTTTCCCAGTTTACTGCTACCCTTCTAATCTTGTCTGCATTCATTTTGTTTGTACAAAAACGTTTTAACTTGATATAGTCAAACTTATCTATTTTGTGATTAATGATGACCTCTAGTTCTTCTTTGGTCACAAATTCCTTCCCCCTCCACAGGTCTGAGAGGTAAACCATCCTACATTGTTCTAATTTGTTTATAATATCATTCTTTATGCCTAGATCATGAATCCATTTTGACCTTATCTTGGTATATGATGTTAGGTGTGGGTCAGTGCCTAATTTCTTCCATACTAGTTTCCAATGATCCCAGCAGTTTTTTGTCAAATAGTGAGTTTTTATCCCAAAAACTGGGGTCTTTGGGTTTATCAAACACTAGATTACTATTGTCATTGAGTATTTTGTCCTGTGAACCTAACCTATTCCACTGATCCACTACTCTATTTCTTATCCAGTACCAAATGGTTTTGATGACCATTGCTTTATAATATAGTTTTAGATCTGGTGCAGCTAGGCCACCCTCATTTGCATTTTTTTTCATTAATTCCCTTGAAATTCTTGACCTTTTGTTTTTCCAGATGAATTTTGTGGTTATTTTTTCTAGGTCAGTTAAATAATCTCTTGGGAGTTTGATTGGTATAGCACTAAATAGATAGATTAGTTTAGGTAGTCTTTATTATATTCGCTCGACCTATCCAAGAGCATTTGATGTTTTTCCAATTGTTTAGATCTCACTTTGTGTGGAGAGTGTTTTGTAGTTTTGCTCATATAGATCCTGACTTTCCTAAAGAAATGTTTCTTAATGAATGTTGAAATACTCCCCATTCTTTGAGCCTTCATCCACCTCTCTGCACAAATGACTTTGATAAGTAGGAACAAAATCCTGATTACAAGGAACTAATGAGTAGTTGATGAAAAAGGAATCAGTAATGTTAGGTTATTTTTTCAAGAATTTTGGCAATGAGAAGAAAGAGAAAAAATGGAATGGCAGTTAAAAAAATGCCACAAAGCATTTTTTTCATTGACAAATCTTTACTTTTACCCTTTCCTGCTCTTCCTTCATGTCTTAAAGTTATCAGTATCTTGGAGGTAGAGTCAAGATGTCAGAGAAAAGCCAAGGACTCAACTGAACTCTCCCAAATTCTGCAACAAACAATTTAGTTTAAATGCCTCCATCCAAGACAACTTAGAATATTGACAAGAAAGGTCTATCTCACTAGATGGGGAGGAGGGCCGAATGCAGCACAGGCTACATCCCAATCAACCAGGAACAAGTCTTGGACGTGGATGCTTCAGTGAAAAGCACCTTGAATAAGGGAACAGGACAATTGGTCAAAAAGAAATTATAGGATCTTTTTTCTGGTGCCGGGTTGCTGACCCTGTTGCATTGTCCATACATAATTCTGAGTCACAGTAACAAGAAGGAGCACTAGTACTTATGACCCCAGGGAATTGGGATCATTGCTCTAAAACAGAGTGCTTATGGTTGCTCTTTGGAGAGCAGAAATCTAGTCTCAGGTCCAAGACAGAAAGGAATATTGATCCTTGTGACCTCAACAAGAAGCTGAGTCAAAATTGTAGGCTCATAAGAAGCAAAAGTACTGAAAGCCAAAAAGGAGCAATGGCCCTGGTCACAGGTCCAAGGCAGAGAAAAGTACTTGTAATACCTCACAAACAAGACTACAAACCTGGAGAACAAATAGTGATACTTAGTTTTCAGAAAAAAAAATCTGAAGTTTTGGAAAGTGCTTCATTAAACCGAGGGAGTAAAGACCAATTTTAATGCAAAGTTAAAATCTAGAAACATACTGGGAAAATGAACAACAGCAATAATAAAAAAAAGAATTTAACTATTATAGTGACAGGGAAGAACAATACACAAACCTAAAAGATGACAAATTCAAAACAGTTATAAGCAAATCAACTAAATTGTTCACAGGGCCAAAAAGAATTCCTGGAAGAGCTCAAAGGAGATTTTAAAAATTAAATAAAAGAGATACAGGAAAAATTTAGGGAAAGAAATTAGAATTATGTAATAAAATTATAAAAAGAGAGCCAACAATTTGCTAAAGGAAACACAAAAATACTGAGGAAAGTAACATTTCAAAAAAACAAAATTGGTAAGACAGCACAAAAATCCACTGAAGAGAATGCCTTAAATATCATAATTGGCCAAATAAAAAAAGAGATGCAAAAAGTCCATGAAGAAAAGAACTCCCTGAAAAGTAAAATTAGCCAAATGGAAAAGGAAATACAAAAACTTACTAAAGAAATTAATTCCTCAAAAATTAGAATTGGACAACTAGAAGCTAATGACTTCCTGAGACATCAAGAATCAATTAGACAAAATCAAAAGAATGAAAAAAGAAGAAGAAAATGTGAAATATCCTTTTGGGAAAACTGACCTGGAAAACAAATCAAGAATGGGTTATTTACAAATTTATTAGACTACCTGAAAGCATGGTCAAAAAAAGAGTCTATATTTCAGATTTCAAGAAATCATCAAGGAAAATTGCCTTAATATCCTAGAGTAATCCCAGAGAGCAAGCCACTGGTCACTTCCTGTAAGAGATTATAAAATGAAAATTACTGGGAATATTATAACCAAATTCCACAACTCATAAGTCAAGAAGAAAACATTTCAAGCCAGAAAGAAACAATTTGTATGTATAGAACCAGTCAGGATAATACAAGATTTAGCAACTTTTACATTCAAGTATAAGAGGGTTTAGGATGTGATAATCTGGAGGGCAAAGAGCTAGGATTACAACCAAGAATAACCTCCCCAGAAAAATTGAATATAATCATACAAAGGGGAAATTGATATTTAAATGATTAGAAGACTTTCAAGCATTCCTAATGAAAAGATCAGAGCTGTAATCTGACTTTCAAATACAAGACTTAAAAGAAACATAAAAAGATAAATATGAAAGAGAACTCACTAAGATTAAATTGTTTACATTCCTACATAAAAAGATAATACTTCTAACTCCTAAGAATTTAAACCATTAGTGCAGTTAAAAGGAGTATGCATAGACAGAAGTCATGGATATGATTCGATTATGATGATTTCAAAAAATAAACTTAAGGGGTGAGAAATATGGACACACTGGGAAAAAGAGAAAAGGAGAAGTAGAATGAAGTAAATTTTCTCACATTAGAAAGGCACAAAAGAAAGAGTTTTTACAGCAGATAAAAAGATGGTAGGACTATCAGGCAATAGAATTAACTAAAAGAGGGAATAATATACCGGGGTATTAAAATCTATCTTTCCCTACAAGGAAGTAGGATGGAAAGGAAATAAGAGAAGGAGGTTCTGATAGAATAAAGGGTAGATTGGGAGAGGCAGTAGTCAGAAATGACACATTTTTTTAGCATAGACAGCATGAAAGAAGAGAAAAAGAAGGATAAACAAGGGAGGAAATATAGGATAGAGGGAAATATACAGTACTCATATTATGAATGTGAATGGGATTAAGTCACTTTCATAATGGAAACAGTGAATTAAAAATCAGGATCCAATAATATGCTATTTATAAGAAAGAGATGCATAGAAAATAAATGTAAAAGGGGAGCAGAATTTACTGTACTTAAACTAAAGTTTAAAAAAAAAAGTTGGGGTAGCAGTTATGATCTCAGACAAAGAAAAAGCAAAAAGAGATATAATTAAAAGAGATAAGCAGGGAAACCACATTTTGCTAAAATAACACAGACAATAAAATAACATCAACACTAAGCATATATGTACCAAATGTTATATAGATCATTGAAGGAAAAGTTAAAATTTGTTGCAGGAGGAAATAAACAGTAAAATTATACTCATGGCACACCTCAATTTTTCCTTCTCAGAATCAGATAAATATAATCAAAAAATAATCAAGAAAGAAGTTAGGAACATGAATAGAATTTTAGAAAAGTTAGATGTGATAGACCTCTGGAGAAAACTGAATGGTAATGGAAAGGAACATAGCTTTTTCTCAGTGCTTTTTGGCACTTACACAAAAATTGGCTTTGTATTAGGGGAAAAAAAAACCTCACAAACAAATACAGAAAAGTAGAAATATTAAATTCAACCTTTTCAGATCATAATGAATTAAAAATTACATTCAATAAAATGGTGTGGAAACAAATTAAAAATCAATTGAAAATTGAATAATCTAGTTCTAAAGAATAAGTCAAAGAACAAACAAATTTTGTTAAAAAAATAAATAAATAAATAACAACAATGAGACAACATACCAAAATTTAAGGGATGCAGCCAAAATAGTCCTTAGGGAAATTTTATATCTCTACTTATATCAATAAAATAGAAAAAGCACAGATCAATGCAAGTATGCATTGTAGGAATGCAAATAGAAAAAAAATTTTAAATCCCAATTAAACACCAGATTCGACATTCTGAAAATCAAAGGAAAGATTAATAAAATTAAAAGTAGAAAAAATCATTAAACTACTAAAAAAAACAGGAAATGGTTTTATGGGGAGGGGAAGGTATGAAACTATATCCTTTCCTATTAAAAATACTAGAGAGCATAGAGGAAAATGAAACTTTCCTTAAAATGATAAGTAGCATATATCTAAAAGCATGAGAAAGTATAATTTATTATACAAATAAGTAGAAGACTTCCCAATAAGATCAGAGGTGAAGCAAGGATGCCCATTATCACCACTATTATTCAATATTGTACTAAAAATGCTAATTATAGCAATGAGACAAAAAGCAAATTAAAGGAATTTGAATAGGCAATGAGGGGAAAAAATCTATCTACCCTTTGCATTCAATATGATGGTTTACTTACAGAATTCTAGAGAATCAATTAAGAAACTAGCTGAAATAATTAACAACTTCAGCAAAGTTGTAGGATATAAAATAAAACTACATAAGTAATCAGTATTTCTATATATATTACCAACAAAGTCCAACAGGAAGAGATAGAAAAAGAAGCTCCATTTAAATATCTATTGACAATATAAAATACTTGGAAGCCTACTTGCAAGACAAACCCAGAAATTATATGAACACTATTACAAAACACCTTAAAATAAAATAAGATCTAAACAATTGGAGAAATAGCAGTTGTTCACAGGTAAACTGAGCCAATACAATAAAAATGACAATTCTACCTAAATTAATTTGCTTATTCAGTGTCATATCAAACTACCAAAAATTATTTTATAAAACTAGAAAAACAATAACAAAATTCATCTATGAGAACAAAAGTTCACAAATGTCAAGAAAATCAATGAAATAAAATGTGAAGGAAGAAGGCCTAACAGTGCTAGATCTAAAGCTGTATTACAAAATGATAATCACCAAACAATCTGATACTGGTTAAGAAAGTGGTGGCCCAGTGAAATTGATTAGGTACACAATAGCCAGTAATAACTGATCATAGTAATCTAGTGTTTAATAAACTCAAAGATCTAAATTTGAAGATAAGAACTCATTATTTGGCAAAAATTCTGGGAAAACTAAAAACAGTTTGGCAGAAATTATATATAGACCAACATTTCATACCATATACTAAGATAAAGTCAAAAGGGGTACATGATTTAGATGTAAAGAGCAATGAAACATTTTGCCTGTCAGATCTATTGATAAGGGAACAATTTATGACCAAATAAGAGTAAAGAACATTTCAAAATGATAATTTTGATTAGATTAAATTTAAAAGTTTCCATAAACAAAACCAATACAATTTATATTAGGAAAAAAGCAGAAAATTTGGGGTGGGGGAGGGAAGGTAATTTTTATAGCAACTTTCTCTGACAAAGACTTCATTTCTCAACTATATAGAGAACTGAGTCAAATTTATAAGAATATGAGTCATTCCCCAACTGTCAAATGGTCAAAGGATATGAATAGGCAGTTTTCAGAAGAAGAAATCAAAACTGTCCACAGTCACATAAAATAAATAATGTAAATCATTATTGATAAGAAAAATGCAAAATAAAACAACTCTGAAGAATCACCTTACATCTATCAGATTAGGTAACATGAAAGAAAAGGAAAATGAAAAATGTTAGAGGGGATGCGGAAAAATTGAGATACTAATGTACTTGTTGATGGAGTTGTGAACAGATCCAACCATTCTGGAGAGCAATTAGGAACTATGCCCAAAGGGCTATAAAACTGTGCATACCCTTTGACTCAGGAATATCACTATATCTATATCCCAAATAGATTTTTTTAAAAGGGAAAAGGATATACTTGTACCAAAAAATATCTATAGCAACACTTTTTATGGTAGAAAAGAATTATAAACTAAGGAGATGTCCATAAATAATAACTGGACAAGTTATAGTATATGATTGCAATGGAACGCTATTGTGCTATGAAAAATGACAAGCAGGAAAGTTTCAGAAAAAAAAAACCTGGGAAGACTTATTTGAACTTATACAAAGTGAAGTGAACAAAACTAGAACATTATAGACAGCCATACTATTATTGTATGATGATCAGCTGTGGATTTAGCTACTCTTAGCAATACAGTGATCCAAGGCAATTCTTAAGCACTTATGATAAATAATACTATCCACTTCTGAGAGAGATGAAAACCAAACTATACTTTTTTTGCTTTGTTTTTCTTGTTCTTTTTGTTTGTTTGCTTGTCTTTTGTTTTCAACCATTGCTCATATGGAAATGTGTTTTTCATGAATATATATGTATATATGTAAAATCTATATCAAACTGCTTACCTTTTCAGGAAGAATGAAAGAAGGGAGAAGGGAAAAGAACTTGAAACTCAAAAATTTTTTAACCAATATTAAAAATTATTTTACATGCAATCATTTTACGTTTCCTCTATTTTAAAAAGCAAATTTAGAAAGACCTTCAATCTTTTTATCTCTTTAAGTCTATTTTTCTCCTTTTCTTCATTTTCAATTTTCTATAAAAAGTAATGCATACTCCCTGGTTCCTTTCTTACCAATCACTCATTACTCACTAACTAGTCCTTTATAACCTTTCTTCTGTCCACGCCACTCAAACTTTTTTCTCAAATTTCACCAGTGATCTAACAAGGATACACAATGGTTTTATTTTCTTTTACTTCTCTTCATCATTTGATACTATCATCTGCCTCTTTCACTTTCATTCTTTCATTTTCAATAGCTTCCATGACAGTGTTCTTTCCTAGTTCTTCTATCTATCACTCATTCAATTATCCACCATTAGGTGACTTTACCATCCATTCAATAATTATAAGGTAATTATCTTGTACTATATACAAGGCATTGTTCTAAGTGATGGGGGATATGCAAAGATGAAAAACCAATGTCCCTGCTCTTATAAAGTTTACAGTTTAAGGAGGCAATATTAAGATCCTAAAATACAAAGCAAAATATGTGTTGAGGGAGTGAAGGAAGGCAAAACAAAAAACCCTACTATAATCTATAGAAGGGAGAAATCATTTGAAACTATGGTTTCAAAATATAGTCAATCAAAAAGCATTTATTAAATACTTATTATGTGCCAGCCTCTTTCACATTCCCTGCTTCAGTGTACTCATCTGTCAAAACAGAGATTAGTCTAAACAGCCAGGCATTTGCTCATTCAGTCATAGATTTCTGTGAACATTTGCACCTCACAGGTGCTATTTGCCCATTTGAAAGGAAAAAAAACTTTCCTATGGCTCTTTTCTAACTTCCACCTTTTTTATACCATATTTCTCCTCATAAGAACTTTCATAGGCCAGGCGTGAGGGCATTCATTTTTATATCACACACCTGAAAAAAAACATAACGGTTTTCAGTAGTTTCAGGTGAGCTTTTACTTTTTTTCCATTTCCTTTGACCTTCTTTACCTTCATTCTATAATTTTTTTTACATCTCGTCCAGGGTCATGATACCCCAGCTGAGAATCACTGCCCCAAACCCTACTACTTTCTCCAATCAGAGTTAGCTAGTCTCATATTTCAGTTGTTAGCCAGTTTAATCATCCCTCCTGTCAAAAAAGTTTGGCTTGTGGATAAATCAAAGGGGCATTTGCAGCAAAAGTCAGAAACAGACCCAAGTTCTAGGGAAGAATTTCACATTGAAAATATATTGCCTTTTCATGCACAAACCAAGGTCACAAATAGTACTTTTCACCTTGCTGAGAAATTTGAGATTTTAGGTGGAAAAAATTCTATGACAGGCACAAGGACCCTATTTCACATCATCTATTTTCTTTCTTTTAAAAAACATAATTTCTCAGTCATAAATTTGTCCTGGTTAACCAAAGAAGACATGTGGTTTTTGATTTGTGTCACCAAACATATCTTAAATCAACTTCCAAGTTGCAACTCCCTAAATCTTATTCTGCTCCAGTAGGAGACATTCTTCTATAGCATCCCTGAGGTTTGCAGCCATTCTAATAGCCCATTGCTTTTTACTTTTAGTGGCTGATCACTATGTTTGTGAGAATATAAATACATTAGAAATATCCTTTGGATATGAACTGTTATTTATCCATCTCATTAAGCAGATTGGCAGACACAGCAAAATTTTAGGGAGTAAAGTGGAAAAGATGGATAAGAGAAGTTTGAGATCATGATTGAACAATGGGGCAAAAGTTTACCTAAGTTTAATTAGGAACCAGGAGTCATGCAGGTATTGGAGAGCAAGAAAAGGGAAGGAGTCAAAGTCAATCACATAGTCAAAAGAGCAGAAGCAGATCTGTTGTGCCAGCAAGAAGTTTACCTTGAATCAAAGTCAAATTCTGCCTTGGCCACAAATACTCATTTTTCTCCTACAGAGGCATGAAACTGTTGCATGACTTCTATTATATGGACTAACTGGGTCAAGACTTCTGTTATATGTATCAAACAGGTAAAGCCAAACAGGGCTTCAGAATGAATGGCTTAATGAATGTTGATCCAAAGCTGCTACAACTTAGTAAATCATTCCAGAATAATAACATTTCCTCCAAAGTCTTGGAAAACCCTGACAAACAAAAATAGGAAGAGTCTGGTCTTCAATGTCATCTGATCTCATGGACTTGCTCTGAATACCCCTAATTTCCCCTTAGAAGCTCCTTTGGAGTCCATCACTTTATCTAAGTCCATGTATTGCTACTAAGACTATCAAAAAAAGCCTACTTCCATTATTTAAAAGTTCACTCTCAGGATGACTTTATTATTTCTCTGTATTTCAACCAATTTATTAACTAATATATTGCAGAGAAAAAGTGAAATAAGGAAAGAAGTTGAGAACCACAGAAATGTCCAGACATCAGCATGATAAGGGGATATGAATAGCATATAACTATAAAAGATAGTAGAGAATTTCCATGGAAAATTCTGTCACTTCCTCAGTTACCTACTGCACTCTTTCATAATGTGGTCTTCCTGACCCCCATTCTCTCTTGTTTTTAGATCATCTCTTTCCACCCCCTATCAACCATTAGTTTTTAGTCCATTTTTTTTGCTTTTTGCTGAGGCAATTGGGGTTAAATGACTTGCCCAGAGTCACACAGCTAGGGAATGTTAAGTGTCTGAGACCAGATTTGAACTCAGGTCCTCCTGACTTCAGGGCTGGTGCTCTATCCACTGTGCCACCTAGCTGCCCCTAGTCCATTTCTTTGGACCTAGAGCATCTTTTTAAAGATGGCAAAAGGTACAAAGAGGGGGAAAGAAGGTTGGAAGCAAAAGAGAAGTGATTGGTAATAGTCGCTGATTTGCTCATTCATTCAACGATTACCACTGGTGGCCTACATCCTCCAAACCTTGGCTGATGATGCAATTAGTCTGACCTTTCCTATTTTCATATAATTTCTTTTTCAAGATGGATACTTAAAGCTAGAAGGCACTTTAGAGATCACTGAGTCTGATACACTCATTTTATTGATCAGGAAAATAATGCTCAGGGAGAGTAAGTGATTTGGCCAGTGTCACACAAAATTCAAGTCTTATTAACTCCAAGTTCATCATACTACTATGTAACTCCTTTGAACAGCATCTCAAATGTTTCCAAGAAAGCAAGTTTGGACATCTTGCTGCCCACATTTGATTACTTTGTTCAGGAAATACATGAGAATTTTGAAGGAGCTAAGAATATTTAGCCTGAATAAGAGAATTGGGAATGGGGTGACAGAGTATAATACCATCTTCAATTATCTGAGGGCTGACATATGGAAAAGAGAGATTGGTTCTGCTTGCCCAACCTTGGGGGAAACTTGAGCAGTGAGTAGAATTTACAGAGGTAGATTGTGCCTCAATTACTAATAATTGGAGCTACCTAAAGTAAAATGGACTGAGCTAGGATTCACTGGATTCACTTCTAAGTTTTCAAATGGAGGTTAGGACCACCCATAAGACATGTGGGATTTCAGCTCAGCTACAGAGAGACTAAATGATCTGGGGGTAATAAGATTCTAGAACTGAAAAGGATCTCAGATCTAGTTCAACTCCTTAATTTTACAGATGAAGAAACTAAGGTTCACAGAGATTGTAACACACTTCAAGGTGAAATAGCTAGTAAGTAACAAAACTAGATTTCATCCCAGGTCCTCTGATTCCAAACCCAAAAATTTTCAATTTTATTATACTAACTTCTTCCCACCTCAAGATTCTATAAGGTCTTTAATAAATGCATACTGTGGGATTTGCATTCCAGATGGAGAGATGACGTTCATAACCACATGCACAATTTAAATAACCAAATACTACTTGGATTGTTATAGTGGATAAAGTAATCAGAAAGACTTGAGTTCAGAACTGACATTAGATGGTTATTAGCTGTGTGACAGTCACCAGAGACTTTTTTTGTCACTTTATCTCTGCTGCATTTTCCTCAACTATAAAATAAGAACAGCACTTAACTTCACAAAGGAGCAAATGATATATTTATATCATGCTTTGCACAAGGCCTAGAAACAGAAAAAATGCTTAATAAATATTTCATTTCATGATTGTTATTAAGTGCAGAATAAGTGACCTAGGCAATAAGAGCCAAGTCAGGAAAGCTTCATAGAGGAAATAGAATTTGAAATAGGCATTGGACACAAAATAGAAAGTTGAAAATATATCTATATACATATCCAAACTATTAATCTATGGCTATAACCATATCATATGTAGTGTCGTTCACATGCACTAAAGGAACCAGATAAGTATGTTTTTTAACTGAGTCCTAGTTCTGATACTTTTTAGCTATATAGACTTGGACAAGTCAATATACTTTGCCAATACTCTATTTCTTTATTCTTAGGCTTGGATAACATTATTGGTGCTATATTTTTGCAAAAGATGTTATTAGGGATATGTTTTATTAATTTTAAAGGATAATAAATAATTACTTCATTATATTATTAAATCAATAACAAAATTCTAGCAAATAAGGAAATGGTGTAAACTGTTTGAATCCTCCTGAAAAGAAATCACTATTATGAATAGAGAAAGCTGAAGTGAGTTTTGATTCTTTCACAAATGTAAGAAATGGTAATATAGAAGATTTTAAAACAGGGTCTCCCAAAGGTCTTAATACAGTTTTCAGCTTTAATAACTTAAATAACTTTAATAGCTTAAAGCTCCAGTAAGACTTTGAGAAATATGTGTGTGTGAATATATGTTGCATGCATATGGCTATATATTATATGTGCATATATTATAAAATGTAAATATAAAGGAGAGGCAGAGACAGAGACAGAGAATTGTAGAAGTCTAAACAGTCCTTTACACCTTTATCCCCTAATGAGGTTGTGTAATGGATGAAAAATCAGGCTCAGAGACTGGAAAACTTGAGTTCAAGACCTTCATGTGTGACCCTGGTTAAGTGTCATAGTATTTCCATACTCCAAGCTAATTGACTACAAACTAGAGAAATAGGGAAAGATCACCAGAGAGACAGGCAAAACACCTTCTGAGAACTCAATACGTAGTCAGAACATAATAATCACTCCTAGCTCAGAATGAAGATCAGAGTTGATAGAAACAAGAATTTGGAGTCCAAGCAGAATGGGAAAAACATAAATTATATAAATATTAATATAAACATATATCATATAAATATATGTAAGATCTTCTATTTGGTTCCTTTATTGTACTCTATGGTATATTATTTTCAAAGTTTTTATATTTATATGCAAGTTATTTAAGATTCAGCTGCTTTATTTTTGTTTGTTTCTTTTAATGTCCCTTAATTTAGTAGTCCTTTCATCTGATGCTCACAGCCAGGACTCTCCTACCACCAAGTGGCAACATGTGTATATTATAAGATTAATAAATAAAAAGAGAAAAGTGTGCAAACCAACTGTCACTGAGCTGACAGCTCTATGACAGATTTTTGTAATAGTCAGTTTTACCTACCTATGGCAATAATAGATAAAAAGTCTCTCAAATTCACTTCCATCTTTAGGATTCTTTTTGGTCTACACCATGACCAAAACCCATTTCTTGGTATTTCTAATCCCTAATGAGATTCAGGAACTCAGATCCTACTTTCCTTCATTCTTTCACAAGGTTAAGAAAATATAGTGTCAGGACCTCTCTTCCCTACATCCATTTGGTAAATTTTCAAAATGCCTCACATTTCTATTTGGTTTTTCTTTCTCTCAGACCAGAGAATGTACTAGATACTATAACAAAATATATCACAACAAAAAGAAACTCTCGGAATAATTGAAAATCCTTTATTACAAGAAAGATTAGGATAGAAAGTGGGAAGCTGAGTTCTCTCTTCAGCATGTTGTGGTTGTGCTACAACTACACGTTAAAGACCTTAGCTATCCAAGGCCATCTCTAGTCTTCCTCATCTATATCTTGCTCTTCAAACAGATGACTATGCATAAGAACATCAGGCTGTGACTTTACATAGCCCTCATTTACTTCAATCTAATTCACTTGCATGACATTACCTGCCTGCTATCATATTTGTCTTCAAGAACAAAGGACAGATAACAAGTTGAGCCGTTTAAATCTCCTTTCCAAGGGTATGATATATGTGTAGAAAAAATAGTTTTTAATTATCCAAATATAATTTAAACTATTCTTCATGAGTTAAAGCTATTATTAAATCATTTATTGATGTTCATTAATGGGTTAAATCTTGAATGACACTAGAAGGCTAAAAGAAACCTACTTCTTTTTCTATCATTTGCCACTTTCCCATGAAGGTAAAGTACAAAATGTGTGCTATTTGATCTCTTCATACAAATATTATTAAACAGGAAGCTTAACTTCGGCTCATTTTAGCAAAGTAATGGCTAAGTTGGAAAAGATAAAGTAGCCTTTTCCTAAGCTGTCTTCTTGCCCACAAAAGAGGCATTATCTTTCTTTCTCAGTGACTTTTTATTTTTATAGCAACTCTCAATATAGCCAATTATGTTAACCTCAAAATGCCTATGAATATCCTAGTTAGTTTCCAATCACTCCCTAATCAGTTGAATTAAATCTAAAGGAAAACAAGACATCTCCTAGACTGAATTTATAGTCAGGTTATATTTTCACAATTGCAAGCATATTCAGCTATTGTTTAATCTCCAGAATTGGATAGTTAAGGGTATAATCAAGGCTCTATCACAGCTATTATCTGTTAACAGAATAGAAGCTGAAGTGTCATTAATTCAGATCCACATAACATGTATGTATTTCATAAGGCAACCTTATTTACAATCCCCTCTGCAACCAAGAACACAAATTTCACTTATAATATGAATGTAAAAGTTTATATTGGAAACCTGCCTCAAACTATATATTCACAGAAAGACAATTCTTAAGGAAAACTTAACTAAGATCTTTCTTAAACTAAATAATGGGTACTCCACTAGAGAATTTAATGAATTGTTAATACCTGTCCCCACTAAGATACATTAGTCTGAGTTGAATGTAGCATATTATATGTTAGAAATATCAATAACCAAAACTATGAAGTAGGTAGAGTTTAAGTCTAAATAAGTACTAGGAAAAGATAAATAATCCCTGTCAATTGTTTCTTCTTTGCTTAGATGTATAAAAACCACCTCTAACCAACATTTCAGAGGGTTGAATTTCTATTTATGTTGTAGTTACAAAGAGTAAGGGGTTTCTGCTATGTTTCCCTGTGGTGTCAAGGGCCCAAAACTGGCTCATATAACTGGGCAAAAAATAATTATTTAGGAGATGATTTTTTTCTTAAGCTCCAGTCTTAAAACTTGATAGGATGGGAAATTCTAAACATAAATATCACCCTTCACTTACTATGTTAACAGCATTTCCAGCCATATTTAACAAAATTCCCAGCAGACTTTACAAAGGCCATATTGTTTTGAACATAACTAATTTTAAATATTTATTTCAAATATCTTGGCAGTTTTATATCTATGCATGTCACAGGACATTTTTGGAGACTGGAATATTTAATGTAACTATCAATACACATATAATGGGCTAGGAACTAGTACACAGAATTTGAAGGAATCAGAAATCATCAGTGACTTTTCCAAGATCATTTAGGAAATGGGAAAAAATATTTCCATCAAAGAGTTTTCACTGAAATTTGAATTGCTTTCTTTTTCACTCTGCACATTATTCCTATTATAATCTGTCATTGCTTTTAAAAAACAGTATTTTACTTAATTTTTTTTAAATGCTGTGAATTTATAGTGATTAAGCTTAGTTTCAAAGAAATGAGAAGAAAGCTTTTCTCTTTTGCTGAAACAGGTGATCATGGGTATAGATTATTGAATATATATCTGATGTTATATTCATTTTTTTGTTTTGTAGATTTTTTTTTCTTTCTTCCATTTCTCATGTTATGACTCTTTGGGAGAGGGAAGATGAAAGCATAAAATGGGGAATATAGATGATAAAAAACAAATGTATTTAAAAAATTAAGATTTAAATATGATTTAAACAATTAAAAATAAAGTTGAATAAGATTTGAAATTTCATTTTAATATTAAACTTTGAATTTTCACAATATGCCAAGTACAATTTTTTTGAATTGATATACAAGTTTTCCTGAGAACTAGTTCTTCTTCAACACCTACAGGATAATTAGAAAGGACACAGACAGCAATTATTAATGTATCTTCTTCTGTTGCTCAGAGAAAAAAAAATATTTCTTTATAAGAAATGTATCATTTTAGATATAGTTATTGTTTGAGACTTTAGATTATCACAGAATATATTCAAGAATAGATTAGAATATATTCAATTTTATTTCCTTCAGACAGAAGAAATACCACATTGCTTTCAGATATTAGTAAGACCACTAGGAAATACATCATCTACACTAAACCTCAATGTAGTCCTGAAATAACTTACAAAATCTCTTGAAATAAAAAAAAACTTCAAATGTTCAAATGCCAAGAATTTTACACGTGTCATGAAAGCCTCCAGTGACAGACTCTTTTAATATAATTTTCAGTCATATTTGAAGGTGGAAAATCAAATCCCCTCCTGATTATTACAAGACCACAAAGAAACACTTCCATCTGTCACATTTTTAAATGTGGTCACAAAATAACAAAGAAAAAAAGTACTGTCCCTGTTGTCGTGTTTTCACAGCCCAGACATGGGTAAGAGATTAGGGAAGGATTCAAAGAATGTTTTTATGTCTGTGGCTGTCACTGACATGACTTTAACATGACCCAAACTTTCCTCATTGTTTTTCATGGTTTTTTTGTGTCCAACATCCCAGGCAGCTTGCAGCACAGCACAATACATACAATTGTCTGCAAGGTTATACACAAAGGAACAAAAACAGAAGAAAGTCATCCAGAAGTTGCCTCAAGATAGTAACTATCTATATGCCTCTTTGTTTCTGTCAGTCTGACTCTCTGTCTCTCTTACTCATTCACCTATTAACATATTCATCTCTGGCTCCACATTGAAAGGTCCTTTTTAGGAATATTAACCCATAAATTCTAAGTCTAGACATTCATGCTCTAATTAAGATTATTAGCAATAGTTGCTGTGTTGCCACTCCTACAGCTCACTTGTTCTGACTTCCTGATAGAATTAATATGCTAAATTCTTTTTTTTCCATTTTTATTTCCTCATCTTTATTTTTTTATTAAAGCTTTTTGTTTGCAAAACATATGAATGAATGGATAATTTTTCAACACTGACCCTTACAAAATCTTGTGTTCCAAATTTTCCCCTCCTCCCCTAGAAAGCAAGTAATCCAAAATATGTTAAATATGTTAAAATATAATATGCTGAATTCAAACTACATCAGAAAAAATGGAAGACCAGTGTCAATACTTGTAGACAGTTATAAAAGTCATCCCTTTTTTTTGCAAAAGCAACAATAACCAAAGACATGGTAAGCAACATTACTAGATCAGGCTGCAGACAGCAATGTTGTAAGGGAATCAAATTAAAATATAATTAGGAAATATTTAACAAAATAAATAAAAAATACAATAGAACATAGATAATGTAAGCCTTCATAGCAATCTGATTTGTCCTTCTTCTCTAGCTATGTTTCAATCCATTCACATATCCCACCTCAACCACAGGATATAAGATATAAGATAATAATAATAATAATATGTATATATACATCCAAATGTAGAAAAGTGCAATTTGGAAGAAAAAAGATTGTGTCATAGAATCAGTATTTGAAAACAGTTTTACCACTTACTGTTAATGTGGCCATAGACATTTAATCTTTCTGAGTCTCAATTTCCTCATTTGTTAGAATAAGAGACTAGGACTAAATAATCTCTAAGGTCCTTTTCAGCTAACATCTATGATCCAAGGATTTGAAACATTCCAAATTTCTATTTACTCTTATTTTAGTAGTGCTGCATTGCTTTATAATGTTTTTAGAATTCCTCACTTGGGAAAAAACATTTAAATAAATATTTAAAATATTTATAATAAAAAAATCATTCTGATTATTTTATCTCATTTTTTACTTATTTTTGTCACCTATCTTATCAGCCATGGATGTTACCAAAAATCAAACACTTCCTCAAATTCTGAAGATTTTTCATCATTTAGTACATTAAAAAAGTAAGCTTCTAAAAGCAATTGGAAAGGAGTTCCAAAATGCTTTGAATAATGGAGTCATCACTAAAATAAGATTCATGGTGACTACCTTGAAAGGGACAACACTTTTCTTCATTTGGATGTATTTTTTTTATTATCTTATCATACCTTACAGCATGTGGTTGAGGTGGGGTATATGAATGGATTGAAACACAGCTAGAGAAGAAGGGTAAATCAGATTACTGTGAATGTTTGCATTTGTGTGTCTCCTCAGGACTGATATAGCAGGATGGACTGAAGAGATTCTGTACAGGAAAAGGATCCCCTTGACCCTGCAAAAGAATTTGATATTGTTACTATCACTCATAGGATTATTTACCTGGGAACCCACAGAGACAAAATATATTAGACAAAGAACAAGTGCTAATGAAGTACACTAAAGTCAAGACAATATGCTTATAGCAAAACTCAAAGAAAACAATAGACTGTCTCCAAAATTAATCTCTACTCAAAAATCAGCAAGAATACTTAGGATATCTTAGTGTATGCAACACTTCTGTGTGAGAAAGAACTAATGACCAAACTAATGTCTAAACTTAGGAAATAGTGCATTGCATTCATTAATTAGGAAATCATTTATATTTCTATTGTAAAAGATGCTTGATGTATTAACTGAAAAATATCCCATACTTAAGAAACACTGCCATTCTGTGAAAATATTGAACTTGGATTGGCTACTCAATAAAAAATGTAAAAATGGGTGATTCACACATAACTATTTCCAAAATTCCCAGGGGCAAGAATAACTATAATAAGTTCATGCAAATGTACTCAAACTTTTCACAGAGAGAATCCCTTTCATTTCTCTGAACGGTAGATTAGGAAGGGGAAAGTTGCTGATAGTACAGCTTTCAAGTTGGACAGTAACACTTCTGGCTGTAATCCCATACACAAACACACACATGCACACACACTCACACTTCAAGTGCTAGCAAGTCACAAATGTGGTAGAGGACTAGAGCAAGTATCTTGGAATACTAGATCTGACCTGTCAAAGTGGCTGTTTGCAAATTTTTCTAATTAGATACTATTGAATCAAAAAACTCTGGGGGGGATTGTAGGCTGCAACCTCAGCTCAGGCAGTGAGTGAAATTTTTCTGATGGGGGAAGATTTCAGCATCCATCACAGATGCTCAATGCTGGATCCAGGTACACTGAGCAGATTCAGTACCAGTGCTGTGACTGTACAAACACATTCTGATGTGTGTGGTAGCAGAGGGACCAAAGGGACCTGACTGGCAGGGAATACTAATGAGACAACAATCCCTGGTTTTGGTTCCAGGGCAAAGGGCTGAGCTGAAACTTGCAGCCATGGGATTGAGAGTGAGACTTCAGGGAGTGAGAGCCTTTGCTGGATAGGATTCTGGAGACCCTAAATGTAGCTCAGGGATAGAGAGGAATACCTGAGGTCAGGTGCCCAAATAGTACTCAAAAAGAAACAGCAGCACAAAAAAACTTGAGACATTATCTCCCACACCTGTGGAGTAGAGCCAACCTCTAACCAAACTTAAAAGCCAAGAATTAAGCCACACAAATAAATACATACATAAAATGTTATTAAATGAATGAATGAATAAGCAAAAGAAAGAAAATCTGACCATAAATAGGTACTATGGTGACACAGAAGGTCTCAGTTCAAGCTCAGAAGAAGATAATGAAATTAAAACAACTACTTTTACTTCAAAGACAAAAAAGTAATATGGTCACAAGTTCCCCAAAATAAGAGTTTTGTGGGGGGGTTTTGCTGAGGCAATTGGGATTAAGTTACTTGCCCAGAGTCACATAGCTAGAAAGTATTAAGTGTCCAAGGGCAGATTTGAACTCACATCATCCTGACTTCAGGGCTGGTGCTCTATCCACTGCACCATATAGCTGCCCCCTCCAAAAAAATAGTTTTTAAAAGAGTTTAAAGAAAACTTTAATAATCAAATAAAAGAGCTGAGGAAATTTTTCTTTTTTTAATTTTGGAATTTAATTTTGGAAATTAGGGGGAAAATAAGAGCAATGTAAGAAAATTGTGAAAAGAAATTCGACCAATTGAAAAAAGAAATCAAAAGATTTATGGGAAAAAACAACCCCTTAAAAATTAGAATTGGGGAAGGGAAAGCTAATGATTTCCAAAGACATGAAGAAATAATAAAACAAAATTAAAAAATAAAAGAGAATGTGAAACATTTCATTATAAAAATAACTGACCTGAGAAAACAGATTGAGAAAAGAAAGCATAAGAATTGTTAGACTAATTGAAAGTTATGATAAAAAAAGAACACTACACTTAAAGAAAGTTATTATTAAGGAAAAAATCCCTGAAGTTTTAGAATTAAAGCATAAACAGGCATTGAAAAAGTCCACCAATCACCACCTAAAAGAGATTCCAAAGTAAAAATTCACAGGAACATTATAGCTAAATTTCAAAGCTCTCAGGTAAAGGAAAAAATAATACTATAAGAATGGGGAGAGGGGAAATTAAATACTATGGATAAAAAAAGATTTAGCAGCTTTTATATTAATAGACCAAAGGACAAGGAACATTACATTCTGAAGAGCAAAGGAGTTAGCTTTGCAACCAAGAATAATTTATCCAGCAAAGCTAAGTGTAATCCTACATAAGGAAAAATGATATTTAATGAATGAAAAGATTTTCAGGTATTTGTGAGGAAAAGGCCAGAACTGAAAGAAAAATTTAATCTAAAAGAATCAGGAGAAACACAAAAAAGTAAACTTTAAAGACAAATCCTAAGGAATTTATTAAGGTTAAACTGTTTGCTTCTTATATTGTCTATAACTTTTAAGAATATTATCATTAGGGGAAGCTAGGTGGGAAGTGGATAGAGCACCAACCCTGAAGCCAATAGGACCTGAGTTCAAATCTAATCTCAGACACTTAACACTTCCTAGCTGTGTGACCCTGGGCAAGTCATTTAACTCCAATTGCCTCAGCAAAAAAAGAAAAAAAGAATTATCATTATTTGGGTACTTTGAAAGGGGACACATAGAAAGAAGCCTTGGATTTTAGTTGAATATGATAGGATGATCCTAAAAATAAAATCTGGTAGGGGAAGGTAAAATGGAACAATTATCTCATACAAACAAGACATGAATGAAAGAACTGTTACAGAAGAGGCAGAAAAGGTTAAAGAACTGGCAATGCTAGAATCTTATTCTCATCAGAACTGGGTTAAAGAGGGAATAACACAATCTAGAATGGTATAAATATCTTAACTTAAAAATAAATAGAAAGATGAGGGACAGAATAAGGAAGAGACTCTGGGGTGGGTAGATTAAGGAAAAGGAGAGTAAGGAGAGAGAATAAGGAAGGGATTCTTAGAAGGGAAACAGATTAGGGAGGCAGAAGTAAATTATACATTTGAGGAGAGATAGGATTAAAAAGAGGGATAAATGATGAGGAAAATTAAAATAGAGGAAAATGCACAACTTGGTCATTATAACTTTAAATGTGAGTGGGATGAACATGCAAAAATTGAAAACAGAGAGAAAAATGGAATAAAATCCAGAATTTGGCAATATGTTATTTACAAGAAACCCATTTAAATATGAGAGATACACAGAGTAAAAATAAAGGGCTGAAGGAGAATTTATGTTTAAGTTGATACAAAAAAAGCAGGGGTAGCAATCATGATTCTAGACAAAGTTAAAGCTAAAATAGATTTAATTAAAAGAGATAAGTGGTAAAAAAAAAAAAACTTATGATAAAAAGTATCATAGGTGGGGGGCAGAGCCAAGATGGCAGAGTGAAAAGGTGACTTTCTGCCTCTCCTCCAATCTTCTCTCAAATCAACAATAAAATAAGCCTCTGAACTGATCTTCAAGTCAATGAACCCATAAATATTTGGGCACAGCTCTCTGGAGAACTTCATATCAGGTTAGTCGGACTCAGACAGAGAGATAAATAGACGACCCCTGTGCAGGCCGGAAGTGAGGGTGGGACTCAGCTCAGCTCATCCTGGAAGAAATTCCAAACTCCAAACTCCAAATTCCAAACACCTGGAGTTTATCTGAGGCACTCGGGACACTCTGCCCTGATTGGGGACAGGTGTTCTAGCAGACTTGCCTTGTTTAAGGAGTAATTCGGACTTAGTCCTAGCCCCCACCGGCCCAGCACCTTAAGTCAACTTGCCAAAGTGCCCCAGGGCAAAGCGTCTTCAGCCCAGGTTTTTTTTTTTCCCCTACCTTAAAGAGATATCCACTCTGTCTAAAAAAAAAAAAATGATGAAGAAGCAAAAGAGAGCTCTCACCATAGACAGCTTTTATCAAGGCAAAGAAACGACCTCAGATACAGAGGTTTCTTTAGACAAAAATCCAGAAAAAAACAGCAAGGACCATCACTGGTCCCCGTTTCAAAAGGCCTTTCTGGAAGACTGCATAAAGAACCTCAAAAGAGAGCTGGAGGATAAATGGGAAAATAAACTGAAATCAGTGCAAGAAGGATACAGTATCTTGCAAGAAGGATATGATGCTCTGCAAAAGAGATATGAAAAAGACATAAATTTATTAAAAAATAAAATTAGTGAAGTGGAAAAAGAGTGCAGTGAACAAATTGCCAGTTACAAAAGGAACTTAAAAAGGTAACTGAAGAAAACAACACTTTAAAAATAAGAATTGAACAAATGCAAGTGAATGACTCACTAAGACTTGAAGAAGAATCAGTCAAACAAAAACAAAAAAAATGAAAAATTAGAAGAAAATATGAAATATCTCCTAGGAAAAACAACTGACTTGGAA
>JAJPUD010002763.1:0-30668 GCA_023553655.1 Myrmecobius fasciatus
GGGAAGAAGAGCAGTCTAGAGGACACTTGAGAGCTTTTATCAATTGGTTCCGCTGTCACTTGGAAGGGTTTTTGGTGGGAGTAGGAGGCTATAGAGCATCAAGCCACGGGGCAGGAACGGAGGGAGAAAGCCTAGTACTACTACTGTGGAGTACGGTGAACAGAGGCGGCTTTTGGGGATGTGGATCTCTTTCCAGATTCTTTATATAAAATTGAATTTGCGTAATGAGAGTTTACATAAAGCGAGAACTGTGTGTATGTCCATTAGTTGCCCCTTCTCCTGCTGGTCCAAGTTAATGTCTTTCTATTTATAATTACAGCATCGATGCAGAGACACCGTACCTGGCCCTGGGAGCCGTAAAGAACCTTTCTCTTAACATTTCCATTTCCAACTTGGGAGACGATGCCTATGATACCAACGTCTCCTTCAATGTCTCTCGAGAGCTGTTTTTCATCAACATGTGGCAAAAGGTAAGTCTGCACAATCCCCAGGCGTGGCCCTGCTCTGTTCCAGGGGATTGCCATCACAGAGCACGAGACCTCCATCTCCGTCCCTGTGTACGTTTGGGGCCGGGGCAGGGGAATGACTTTATTTCTCTAATGGAAGGTGATTCAGTTAGAGCCAAAGATGATCTTATGATCACTGCTGGGAGGTGCCCTACTCTGTCACAATTGCCCTGAGATTTAAAGGGGGAAGGGTTCATTGAAAAATTAGACCAGTCTTACAAAACAATGGTGCTTTTCAACTCACACAAAGAAAGGCTTTATGGTTACATTTGAGATGCCCCAGGATGGGAATCCGGAGCAGGAGAGAGGGGCGACACAGGAAGGATGTGAGGGTCCCATTTGCCTTCCAAACTCTAGGACAGCCGCCAGCATCTCCAAAGCAGGATGAGGAAGGGCAAGGAAGGGAAGAGGAACTTGCTGTAGTGGATCGGGCATTGTACTTGAAGTCAGAAAGACCTGAGTTCAAGTGCTGCCTTTGATACATTCTACTGAGAGATCCTTGGCAAGTCATTTGATTTTTCTGCCTCAGTTTCCTTATATTTAAAAAGAAGAGGTTAGACCCTGATTTTGAAAGTCCATCCTCTAGAACTGAGGTCCAGATAGATAAAATGGCTTGATTCAAGTGATGCAGATTGAGAGCAAGAGATCTCCCAACATGGCAACCTTTCCTCTACATCATTTCTGTAGTCCCTTCAACTCTGTTGTCCCGGAGCCCTACAGAGCTCAGAGGTTGGGGATGAGTTTGACACTGCCCTGTTCCTTCCTTTCTTCCATCCAATCAAGGGGCCCTTGCCCTTCCCTTTCCTAGGTTTAGAGGTTGAAAAGGAAGAATTGTATTTTATCCTTTTTAAAAACTAAGTCTTTAAAACTAAGGCTTATGTTACAACTTTTTAAAAGTACCCTTTAAAGGGAGAAAATATTATTTTGACAAATACACCCTGGCTGCATGTAAAAAGGAAGGGGGCAGGGTAAAAAAAAGGATTTAATGGGAGTTAATAGGAAAATAACCATGAAAGAAGCAGGCCCAATTATGGTGACATCCTCTCCAAGGGGCCACTGCTGCTTTTCATTTTCTGTCAGCCTTCAAAGGGCCCAGACTTGACCCTGGTAGCCTGAGGAAAGATCCAGGCTGCTTGTGGATCTGGATCAAGCCTCATTTATAGGCTCCCCTCGGCCTCTCTGGGCACCTCTTGGGTCAAGGATTTCTTGGGAAACCGAGCAGCCCAGGGCTGTTTCTCACAGTCTTGATGGACATGCTGACTTCCCCTTCCCTCCCCCATTTTCCTGGTAGAGTCACCAGAACCCCTGAGATTTTCCAAATGTAAACATTCTGTTTCCAGAACGCACTTTGGGAAGGTGCTCGGCCTCCCTGTGCACAGTTTTAACAATAATCCCCAAAGGGGGAAGCATCCTTCAGTTAGAGATCTAGGAAACTGGGAGGTAATTTTTTTCTGAGCTTTTATTGTAGCAACAATTGAAATATTAGGGTGACATTTGGTTTTAGTCTATAATTGTGAATATTGCTTTACTGTTTCTTAACTCTGCAGAGGTGAAGCCCTGAATGGGGAGAGAGAGAGATTGAGTAAGCAACATGGCTACTTCCTGCCAGTTGTCTGCTTTGTTTTTTGACATGAGTGACTGGGGTTCTGAATTCAAAGTAAAGCAGGGATCCCCAAAGTGTGACAAAGTACAGTACCCTCTTCCCTCACGAGTGTTTGTAAACTGAGGCAAAATTACACATAGAAATAGAAATAAAGGTGAAAAAATGTGGTTTTATGTACTTAAGTTGTTTCAGAGTTGTCGCAGGTCATGATAATCGTAGCCATTTTGATTGTGCGAATTAAATGTTTGAAATGTATGATTTCCTGAGAAGGATATGAGGACCCCTGATGGGCAGGGAAGACCTGTAGACAGCCTAACCAGGACAATGTGAAGAACTATGTGGGTCAGACATGGCAGTCCATATCTGTAATCTGTGCTGTTGGGGAGGTTGAGGCAAGGGAATCATTTGAGATCCAGAGTCCGGAGCTACAGAGGCTTAAGCCACTCAGGTGTCCATGCTAAGTCTGGCAACAACACGGTGAACCCTTGAGAGCTACGAGTCATGGGGCTGCCGATGGAGGGGAGAACTGTCCCAGGAAAGATAGAGAAGGAGTCAACACTCCCTCGCCAATCAGCAGTGGGATAGGGCTGGAGAATGGTTGCTGTAATTCTAGCCTGTGTGACATGGGGAGAACCAGCCTCAAAACCAAAACGAAACAGTACGATATCTGTCCTAGTCTTTTGCTAGTTCATTTAACTTTTTCTTGATGAATTTAAGTGCTCTGTCATTTGGTCCATCTATATTTAATAATTGTTTTTATCTATGATGCCTTTGAGCACGATCTTGATTGTTTTTTTCTTGATTATTTTTGCCCATCAAATAATGTGATTGAAACCCCTATTTTTGATAGCCAATGACACATTTTGCCTTAGTCTTCCATATTCATTCGTTTTTCGATGTATTTCTTAAATGGTTTGGTCTATTCTGCCATTCTTGCTGGTTTTCCTGGGGAATTTAATTCCTTTAAATTTAAAGTTACAATTATAGGGTTAAAATTACATTTTTGTCACTTGACATGTTTATATAGATTTTTCTCTCCATCTTTTAAGTCAACAATTTACCCCTACAATTCATTTGATATACACTAATTTGATGCTGGTCCTGGCTCCCAGACTTTCTCCCACGCTCTTGTTCACTTGCCCTCTCTCAAGTTGTTTGAGTTTCTTAAGCTGGCTCTCTGTCCGTTCATCCATCCATCCATCCATCCATCCATCCATCCATCCATCCTTCCCTCCCTTCACTCTCCCTTTTGACCTTCCCCTCTCTCTGCAAGGCCAATATAAAGCATAAATAAAAGAAAATGGCGCCGTGATGTGCCATGAGGAATCCTAACACTCAGCATGACCTGAGATTGAGGAAGGATGCGAGGGACCCCAAAAGCCTTATTAAAGTAAAGAAAGTGACCCGAGAAGGGACAAAAATGGACAACGACAGAGTCCTGGACTAGGAAGGAGAAGACGTATGTCCTAGTCCCAATTTTACTTCTCCTTAGCCACAGTAAGCAATTAATAAATGCTTGTTATTTGCCTCAGTTAATTCATTTATAAAACGAGATAACAGATTAGGTGGTACAGTGGATAGAGCACCAGCCCTGGAGTTGAGTTCAAATGCTGTGTGACTCTGGGCAAGTCACTTCACCCCAATTGCCTTCTCTTCCCCTCACAATGAGATTATTGGTGCGAGAGTGAAGTTGTGAGAAAATGCTTGTAAACTATGAAGCTCGATTGCCCTTAGATGGGTGCTAAGATCAGTGCCCATCCCTTCGGTCTGTATCTTGTTTGTTCTTAACTGTTTGCATATTATCTCCATCATTAATTAGACTGTGAGTTAGATGAATGCAAGAACTCTCTTTTGTCATTCGTTGCATGTAGTGGGCATTTAATAATTGCTCATTTTTGACTTGCTGGCTCAAATAAGAATGCAGCTGAATCATTTGTCTCTCTCCTCTTACTCCTGCTCTGTGTGACCTCTTCGCTTGAGTTATATTTGTACCTGGCACTCTGATTCGGTGTTCATCTGATTCTATGCACTTGACCACGCTGCCTCCTGTGGGAGGCTCACCAGAAGGCTGAGGGTCGGTTTGTTGACCTGCCAGGCTTTGGATTCTCTTACTGCTCTTTGTTGTGGCTTTGGGTTATGGCACCGCAGAACTTCTATAGCAGAGGAAGTTGTTAGGAAGGAAACTCATACCTGGACCCTTCTGAGGAGTGCTGGGAGTTCCTTGTTAAATGCAGCCCAAGGCCTTCTTTTATAGGTTGTTAAGTACAAAATTGGCTTTCGGGCTTTCAGAGGCTTATTCTTTATGGTGGGAGGAATGGAGGGGCAGGGACTCATTTCTCTTGTAAAGTGAGTCTGTGGGTTTATCTGCATTGGCTTCAGAAAGGTCAGTTTCGTTTTCTTAAGAGTTTTTTTCTTCTCACTTTTATAAGCGAGACTACTCAAGATGGTGCCAGGAGATAAACTGAGTCCAAGTTCTAATCCCACTAGAAAGGGAGCCCCATCATGTGCTTGTGTATATCTCTGACTTGGGAGTCTTTGGGGGGCTGTGTTCCTCCAGAAGGTTCCCCACACGCTCAGTGTCCAGCTGTTTGAGCATAATGGATGGTCACTAATGGATTTTGGAAAGAACAAATGAAGGAAGCAGCGATTATAAAGCGTTCACTGTATGCCAGGAAATGTGCTAAGTGCCGGAGTTAGAAATATTAAGGGTCTTTGCCTTTTCAAAGGACTCTCTAATGGAAGGAGCATCTCTTCTAGGTGAGTGGTGGTCAGGAAGGGGTGCCTTGGTCTCCAATGATAGTCCCTCCCTTGCTGATCCTGACTCAATATAATCCATCTCCCATTTCTGGTCATTTTCTCTGACTATGGTCATATCTGAAATCTTCATATCTGCTTCCTCTTGGGCCTCCTGGGTTCCTCAAAGTCTCAGATACAAACCCCTCCTTCTGTGGGAAGCCCTTCCTAATTCCCCTGAGGTCAGCTCCAGTTTACTGTTTCTATCTTGTTTGCATGTTAGCACACAGTAGGTGCTTATTAATGTTTCCTGACTGACTGAAAAGGTACTGGCTTGGTGAATGAGGCCATGGAAGTATAGATTGACATATCCTCTCCAGGAGCAATGGAAGTATTAGATGTAGTTATTGTCCCCATTTTACAGAGGTGGGAACTGAGGTTGAGATAACTGCCCAGAGCCACAGTACTAGGAAGTGTCAGAGAGAGTACTTCAACCCATGATTTCCTGGCTCTCTGTTCGCTGTACCAAACTGTCTTTAAAATAAAGACCAAGGCTTCTTTTGGTGGTTGTTAATAATAGCAGACATTTATATTTTTATAGATAGCTTTTATTTTTGTCACCTATATTATTAAATGGATCTTTTTACTGGGGAGAATATTTCAGCAAAATGGAAGTATTAGTTTGATTATGGTTCACCAATTAACTAGGGTGACTTGACAGTGGAGGATATTCCTATAGTGGCAAGGTAGCCGTAAGAAGGCTGAGTGGGGTATGGTTAGAGCCAAGTCTCTTTGTGCCAGGGAACTGAGATAAGGACCAGGAAGGACCCGAAGGCAGGAGTTTCTGGAGGCAAAAGGATTAAGGGCATTGGGGTCTGGTCAAAGAAGTAGAGAATCCAAAGATGGGGCCGTCCCACTAAAGGAGGCACCCCTAACTTGGTAGATAAGTTTTAGAGAGTTGTCTGAGGCTCAGAGAGATGAGACATTTATGGTCCCCCAGCTGCATTTAATAAAACTTGGTGGTTGCATCTGAACGAGGGTCTTCATGGCTCAGAGTGTAATCTGGCTTAGCTTCTGGCTCTCCACAGTTTTCCCACCTCCAGCCCAGCAGTCTTCTCCGGCTGCTGTGCCCCTCACCTATCATTGGTGAGTTCCTCTCTGGAGCCTCCACTGGAGATAGTTAGCTGCACCCCCAATCCTCCCTTCTGAGCTGGCTCAGCCTGGGGCTTCTGGACTCTTTCCCCTCCCTCTCCTTCCTTTTCTAGCTCTTTCATAAATTTGCCTTTCCTCATTAGAATGTAAGCAGGGGCTGTCTTGTTTGCTTGTATTTGCAGCCTCAGCCCTTCGCCTTGTGCCTGATTAAGGATTTAATACATGTGTATTTGAATCCAAGCTCCCAATCTAGCATTCTTCTCCCTCTCCTTTTTCTCCCCCCCTCCTTCTCTCTTCCCCTCTCCTTCCCTTCTTCTCTTTCCATACTTACACATAAACACCACATAATGACTATCCACACATATGTACATATGTGTACAGAGTTTGTGAACCTCAAACTCTGTATAATTAAGTTATTATTGTTGTTTATATTCAAGACTGAATAAGCGTAGTGATGGATTTTTGGGGGGCATTGGGGACGGCATTCCCCATATTCTCTGCACTCTTTTCCTTTTTTACTTAGTCCCCCCCCCCAAATCTTTCTTGCCTTTACTTGAGGCTTCCTGAATAGAGACAGTAAGGGTTAGAATCTCCCTTGCCTTTCCCCTGCCCCCCGCTCCAACCTGGCTGATCCCTCTCTTCCCTCCTGCTGAACATCCTGGGCTTAGTTTATGCCCATCTTGCTCTTGTTGACCTTGAAATCTCTCCTTGAAAGCAAGATCCAAAAGCACTTGTCCAAACTGGTGGGGATCTCACTGGGCGGGCGAAGCTTCTGGGGTCGTTCTGCAATGAGATGAATGAGTGAGAAAGACCCCAACTCCTTCCCATGGTTGCCTCTGCTGGAGGAAGGGACCTTGGCCATTTCCCATGGTTGCCTCTGCTGGAGGAAGGGACCTTGGCCATTTCCCATGGCTGCCTCTGCTGGGGGCAGGGGGGCAGATGTTTGTTTTAAATCGTTCCTTGGCGTGATGTTTTACTGGAGCGGCTTTGTCTTCAGATCTGTAAATGGCTTTATGTTACATCTGATAATCGTAAGAGCGGCTGACATTTATGGCTGATATAATAATGTATTTTATAGCTTATAATAATAATAGCTGACATAGAACATTTTGAAGTTTGCAAAGTGCTCTGTGGAGATGATCTCATTTGGAACTCAGCACAATCCAGTAAAATAGATGGACTTATTGTCCCCATTTTACAGAGGTGGCAACTGAGGTTGTGATAACTGCCCAGAGCCACATTACTAGGAAGTGTCAGAGGTAGTACTTCAACCCATGATTTCCTGGCTCTCTGTTTGCTGTACCAAACTGTCTTTAAAATAAAGACCAAGGCTTCTTTTGGTGGTTGTTAATAATAGCAGACATTTATATTTTTATAGATAGCTTTTATTTTTGTCACCTATATTATTAAATGGATCTTTTCACTGGGGAGAATATTTCAGCAAAAGTAGACAAGGAAGGGGCAGCTAGGTGGCCCAGTGGATAGAGCACCAGCCCTGAAGTCAGGAGGACCTGAGTTCAAATCTGGTCTCAGACACTTAACATGTCCTAGCTGTGTGACCTTGGGTAAGTCACTTAATCCCAATTGCCTCAGCAAGAAAAAAAAAGTAGACAAGGAAAAAAAAATTTAGCATCATATGCAATGTTCCATTAATAATAATAATAATAATAATAATAATAATAATAATAATAATAATAATAATAATAGCAGCACACATTTCTATAGTGACTATTATGTGCCAGTCAGCAGGCTAACTATTTTACAGACATTACCGTGTTTCACCCTCAGGGTCTGGGAGGTGGGAGTTATTATTATCCCCACTTTAGGGATGGGAAACAAAGCGCACAGAGTAGCTGGGGCTGGATTTGGATTCAGGCCGAGGTGGGAGGGGGGATGCAGAGCCCGTATAAAGGCAGGGAGATGGTAGGAGTGTGCATTCAGGGAACAGCCATGGGCAGCACTGCTAGATCATGCTGTGGCTGAAGAGTTAAAGGGTTGGCCAGGTGGCCAAGGGCCAAGTTGTGGAGGCTTTCAGGGCTCAAGGAGGCTCTGTGCTTTTATCTGTGACCTTCAGCAAGTCCCTGAATGCCGGCCTCAGTTTCCTCATCTGTAAAATGAGGTTTTGGACTAAAGACCTCTGAATCAGGGGAAAGGCACACTTATTTATAAAAAGTGGCGATTTTGGAGGAGACCTGAATGCGTCCTGATGCTCTGCCATGCCGCGATCGACTGCCTCCTGGTGGCGACCTGCCTGAACTGCAGGCCCAGTCCCTGGGTACATGACTAGTGTAGGTGGCTGTCCCCGGGGTCCTGGGCTGGAGGAGAACCTCTTCACTTTTGTTCCTGATCACTGAGGAGCCGCTTGATTTTTTGACCAAGTTTCGGTCTCTGTCCATAGTCCTGATTTGCGAGGAAGATGTGGGGCATCTGTTCTGCATCGCGGTGCTTTGGGTTGTAATGGATGAAGCCAGGACTGCAAAGGGAGCGTATTCCACTGTGGCACGAGAGCGGACTTTCAATGATGGCCAGCATTTATTTGGCCTCTAAGATTTATGGTGTTTTCTCTGTGCTATCTCACCTGGGGTAGGTGCTCTTACTATTCCCATTTTACAGATGAGGAAACTGAGGCTGACAGAGTTGAAGCATGTAAGTATCTGAGGCTAGATTCGAACTCACATCTTGCCTCCCTTGACACCGTTACACATTACATACATGTTTGTATGCATACATGCACACACATACATGTGTATACAAAAGGCATATGCTTAGAGCACATGCAAATGCACACGTATGTGGGGGTAGAAAGAGAGAAACGTGCCCTCCTATATGTGCGTGTAGACATGCGTGTGGGCTGTGTGACCCTGGGCGAGTCACTAGAGCCATCTCTAGCTCGGGTTCCATGCACGTGGCGCGGTCAGTGGGGGCTCTTCCCAACTCTGGACCTGATGCTTTATCCCTGCAGCGCCACACCCCAGGAAAGGCCAGCCCTCGGAGGGGGGCTCGGGGTGCATGTGCAGAGCTGGGGGTGCAGGGCCGGAGGAAAGAGGCAGGAAGCCCCGGTGTGGGCGCTCAGGAGCGGGCCCGGGCAGGCGGGGTCATCCCAGGGAGGCCCCTGTCCCCCTCCCAGCGTCCCCAGAGGCAGCGCTCAGACAGGGCTCTGCGGTCCTTTCTAGCTCTGGAGCGATTCTCCAAGTCAAGCTTTGCCACTCTGAGCCGCCGCGCAGTCAGGAGGCTTCCCTGGAGAAAGCAAGCCCCGCTCTCGGCCCTCCTGATTGTGGGTCTGTCAGGGCTGCCCCCGGGGCCGGGCTCTTGCCCCTGTGACGCCCTGCTGAGATGGGGCGGGGGGCACGGGGGCCCCTTCCTCTCCTCATGGCTGAGCTCCTGGGCCGAGATGGGGGGGAGGCTGCCACCGGTGGTGTTTATGATGGGACTGATGCAATCACGAAGGGGCTCCACGCTTGGGCGGCCTGGCCCTTGACAGCGCCTCGCACCATCTTCCCAGCCTGCAGAGGCCCGGGCGCGCCCGCAGGGCCTTCCTCCGGCCTCCGCTCCCTTGGGAGCCGGAAAGGACCTTCGCGCTCACCTGCACCAGCTCTTGTGGTGTAGCCGGGGCCAGCCAGGGAGCCAGTGGGGGAGCCAAGAGGCGAGTGCTGGCCCTTGGGCTCTTAGACCGGGCCTGGAAAAGCCTGGGAGGAGAAAGGACGGGGGGGGGGGGGGCACGGCCACAGTGACCAGCGTTGCCACCGCGTGTGCGGGTCTGCACTGCTGCCACCCTGCGAGCTGTTGTTCCTCCCATCTCACAGCTGTGGAAACTGAGGCTGAGAGGGTGTCCGGCCTGCTCAGCCGCCCAGCAGGAGACGTCCGAGGAGAGATTTCAATTGGGCCTTTCTGATTCTCGTGCAGCCAGAGGCTGCGCCTGATTGGAATCACTCACCCTCCAAGTGATGTGCTCCCCAAGAACAGCAGCCGAGCACGTCCGCCCCAGCCCCTTTGGACCCTCCGCGTCCAGCTTCTCGGGCCTTTGGGCCGTCGGTGGCAGCCCTGGTCTCCCACAGAGCTGTTCCCCGCCCCCCGAGGCCCAGGATCTCACGAGAACGCCAACCAGGAGACCCCGGGGCCCGGGCTTCTGGATGAGCTCACCGTTCCTAGATGGCCTTCAGTTATGTCCTAGTAACGCACATGGGCCGGGCCCAGACACGGCCTTCTCTCCCTTCTGCCTTGTTCTGGGAATCCACCCGCTGCCTTCTACTCCCCAGAATGTCTCCCAGTGAAAGGGAGGCTTCCTTCCAATGAAAGGCAAGGCTCCTGTGTGCAGCCAGAGGAAAAGATTAGAGCTGGAGAGTCAGAGGGGACATCAGAAACCACGGGGTTCCGTCTCTGCATCTTACACACGGGAAACGGAGGCTCCGAGGCTCAGCATCTCCCCCATTCTCATTCTGAGACCCTCCTCGCCTACGTGGACGTTCCTCCAGGGGGCTTGGCACACAGTAGGTGCTTAATCGATGCAGGTCGATTCACTGATTAATTCAGGCTATCATTGCACTAAGACCCTCTGATGATACCTTCGACTCTATGAAGAAATCACTGGTTCTGGGTTACGCCGGCTGTAAGCTGTCTGTGCAAGGGAGCAACCTTTCACCCGGCAGTCAGCTCCAGGCCCCCCCAAACTCTCTTCCTAGGGTCATCCCCGCCGCAGAGACTGTGCATCTCTGAAAGGAATTCTGGAAAGCTGGCGGGAGGCTGCCATCTGGGCCTTTCTTTTCTGGAATTAATTTGTCCCTGGGTGAACTCAAAATAAAGATGAAACATGAAAGCCTCGAGTGTTCTCCGAAGGGGGGGCCGGGGAAGGAGTGGGAGGTGAAAACAGGCCCGGCCATCACCCCCGACCAGAGGCAGGCTCCTCATGTGCCCACTGACTGGGAGACAGTTGAGAGAAGAGTGACAGAATGATTCACAGCTCCTTCAGAGGGAGGACTTTGATCCTCCCCTGCTGTGGGCCCACAAATGCCCGGGGATAAACCTCCAGGAGCTGCTCCAGTCTTATTAGGAAATATCCAAGTCTGTCATTAGAAGAAGAACTATCCCAGACTGGCATGATGGGATTGGAAGAGAGCTCAGTGGTCCTCCTGGCCAAGCCCGGTCCGGACGGGGCTCCCGTTTATACCACACCTGACAAGCTGCCATTCTATCTCTGTCTGACGGCGTCTGGGAGCTGGGGCGGGAGGGGGCACTGGCACCCAGGGCTCTCCTTACTCTGGACAGATTTAATTGTTCGGGGATTTTCCTCAGCTTTGTCAGTGCTCCCACTGCTGCCCTCCGGGGCCAAGCAGAGCAAGCCTGATCCCTCCCTGGCAGACTTAGATACAGCCACTGGGCCTGCCCGTCTCCTTCACCCCTCACTGCCAACCTCAGTTTTCTTTCTTCTATTCAGCACTGAACAGCACCAGTGCCTTTGGCCTGTTCTTGTGTCTTGTCTCCCTGATCCTCTGGACATGTCCAGGCTTCTTAATGCTTAAGTGTGGGATGTAGGCCTTGAAATAATATTCTTAATGTGTCTGTATTAGGACAGAAAATGGGGGGGATATTGCACCTCCCTTTGGGTACAACAGATTTCCCTTAATGTAGGGGCAGGTACAGGGCAGCTGTATGGAGTCTGGGGGTCTAAAGCTCTGAAGTCAGAAGGACCCAAGTTCAAACCTGATCTCAGAAACATAATACTTACTAGCTGTGTCACTTAATTCAAATTGCCTTCCAAGCCCCCCCCCCAAAATAAATGTAGGGGCAGGTGAAACAAGCTTTTGGGGCTTCTTGCCACATCCTGCTGAGCTTGAGTCTATTGAGACACCCAGATCTAGGTTCTAACCACTCTGCTCCCTTCTTTGCTGGGAAGTTGGTTTTATTCTCTCTAAGGGTAACATTTTACAATTATTACTGTTAAATGTTACTTTTTTAGGGCTAGCCTGTTGTTCTAGAGTGCTGATCTTTTGGTTGGTGTTGGCAAAGTCTGGGTTCAAGTCTTCCCTTTGACTAATCCCAGTTCGGTAACCAGGAGTGCATTGTTAGTCCTTAGTACTTCAGATGGTTAGTTGATGACCTCCATGGGGAGAGGGACTTTCAATGCTGGAAGTTCCCCCTGCCAATGAAGTCACAGGCAAAAGTGGAAGAAAGCCCAAGGCCCATACTTTCCTTTTTTTTTTTCATTCGCAGTGAAATCTCCCCCAAAGGCAGTTGAATTTATGGAAATAATGAAATCCAGTTTATAAATACCCGTTTCTTCAAGCTAGTCGTGAATACGGCCGGCCTTCCACGAAAGGTTCCTCCTGCCTCCGGGATGACTTTCTGAGCAGGGGCAGAGCAGCATATCGGCTTTGGCGTTGGCAAGTGGAGTTTCTTTGGCTTGGCTGCAAGGACACAGCCACCTTTTTCCTTTGCACGAGGCTTCTGGAGTAAATAGAGTAACGGGAGACAAGTGTGTAGGTCCTGAACAGTGAGGACAGTAATGGGAGACAAGTGTGTAGGCCCTGAACAGTGAGGACAGCTGCAGTTGGCTTTGCTGCCAGCAGAGCTTGGTGCCCCTTTGGACTTTAGGAAAACAGTTCAGATCCCCCCTCCTCAAAGTCCCTGTGGAAGGAGGAAGGACTGTTTCCCTCCAAGTATCTAGCTCTCTCAGGTAGAGATTATTTGTTTTTTATGTCCCTTTTCAGGACAAGGGTTTCCCATACTGAAGGAAGTTTCCTTTCCCAAAGCTGGGAGTATGATTCCTCGGGGGCACCGATGGGGCCTTTTCTGGAGCCCCTCCCCTCGTAGTATGGAGAAGACTCCAGCATCATCAAGGCTTTATGAAACACCTCCCTTGCTGTTATTCTCCGTATTTTAATATGCAGTGCCTCAGGGACAGTAATAAATAAAAAGGGAGCCCTCCTATTTGGGCGTCCTCCCCCAAGTCAGCACTCCTTCATCTGACCGGTAGTGATAACTCCCAGGGGAAGCTGGTGTAAAAGAGTGAAAGATGGACGTTCCAAATCTTCCCAGGCACTGGGATTAGTTTTCCTTCCTTCTTGAAGAAGTGTGCTCACTGATGATAGGATCTTGTCATTTATCATGGTGTAAAAATCAGGTGACCATTTAGGAACTTTTCTCTTTTTTACCATTAATGCTTATTGGATTCAATTGCATTTTCTTGTTTGTCCCACATACAACTTGCCTTGAGCATCATGTGACCTTGGAAAAATCCATTCCCTGCCGGGGATCTCAGTTTCTTTATCTGTAAAGTGAAGGAGTAAGGCTAGATAGACGGCTTCTAAGGTCCCTTCCAGCTTGAGAGCCATGATCTCATGACTTTGTATCTACAGATCATCCCCAAAGCTTAAAGCTGCACTGACTTTTGTAGCACCTTGTGTGTGTGCATGTGTCTCTGTGTGTACACATATATAGTGTGTGTAAACACACATATGTACATGTAGGTAAATATACATATATGTATCTATCTGCCTATCTATAGTTATCTCTCTAGAGCTACAGCTATGTATCTATCTTTCTGTAATCTATCTGTTCATCCATCCATCTATCCATCCATTTCTTTGTCTATTGTGTACCTTCCTTCCTTCCTTTCTTCCTTCCTTCCTTCTTTCCTTCCTTCCTTCCTTCCTTCTTTCCTTCTTCCTTTTTTCCTTCCTTCCTTCCTTCCATTCCATCCATCCAGCTATTCATCTCTCTTTCTTTCTCCTCTCGATTCATTCAATCATCCATCCATCCAACCATTCATCTATCTATCCATTCATCTATCTATCTATCCATCTGTCTGTCTGTCCATCTGTCTGTCTGTCTATTCTGTTCATCCATCTTTCTCTTTGTCTCTTCCATTGGCTTTCAGTCATCCTAACTCCCCCATTTTATAGATGAGTAGACTGAAGCCTATGCAAAGGAAAGGACAGGACTATCAGGAATGAGGAGTGAACAAGAACCCGAGCACCTGGTCCTTGGCTCTCAATCTAAGACTCTGTTTAGCCTGGAGAAGAGAAAGAAGCTTTGAGGGGCAGGGAGGGCCTAGCTGGCCAAGCTGGCTGTCTTCACGTACAGGAAGGCTCTCATGCACCCAGCTGGTGGCCTGAGAGGGCAGAAGTTGCCCCAAGGTTCCTTTGGGCCGGACACCAGAGCCAGCTCCCTCCCTCTGAGGGCTTCCAGGAGATGAGGAGGCTCTCCTCCCTTGGCTGTTATGTTGGGGTTCCTCTTGTGTGTGTGTGTGTGTGTGTGGAGGGCTAGGCTGTAACTCTGGCAGCAGAGGCCCCTTCCACCTCGTGCATTCTGGGGTTCTATCATGGAAACGGAGGCCTCTGACTGCTTTTGGAAATAGCCAGCCTCAAAAGGGAGGTTGTGCTTGGAGTGAAGGTGAATTCAAAAGGCTGGGGAAATCACCATGATGCTAATAATTTCCATTTTAGAGAATTGTTCAGGCCTGCAAGGTGCATCATGTACATTGTCTTTGGACCCTCCCAACAATGCTCTTCTAGACTTAGTGTTGTGTTACCCCTATTTCATAGATGGGAAAACCAAGAAGAGTTCTAGACTTTACTTAGGGTCACGTGGCTAGGAAGCATCTGGGATTCGAACGTGGTTTTCTGGCGTCAGTGACCCCCTCCCCGCTTCTCTAAAGCACCCTAACTAATATATTTTAAGGGGGTGTGGGTGGTAGGTCTGGTCCTGTGATTTCATTGGCCTGAGCAGTTCTGGGGGAAGAAACTCGGAACAGCGCAGGTGGTCACTTATTCCACAGCTGATGGCTCCAGAGAGTTCTGTGGGGCTACAGTGAGGGTAAGGGACTTGCCCGGGACCCCCTCGCTTACATGTGTTAGAAGCTCAGCCGGGTTCTGAGGACGGCTCTGGTCCATGGCCTCTCCCGGACATTTCTAAGGGATGTTCTTTATCTTCTAAATGCGGCTGGAAAAATCTTCTGTGAAAGGGGTTCTGCTTCTAACTCTACTGGGGAGGAAAAAAAATCGGATTTTTCCCCTGATTGAATCAAACCCAGTTTGGTGAGCCCGTGCCCGTGCCGGATGAGCCGAGGCCTCCAGAGGAGGGTGGAACCCGGGCCCTGGCAATCACATCCACATCCCCCGAATCCTGTTGGTCAAGGATGGCAGGATGCAGGGCAGCCTTTAAGCAGAATGGGCAGCCAGAGCCGAGGGAGACGGGGTCTCCCCTGGGTCAGTAGCAAGCTCACGTTGCTGTTGCCCAGATGTTCATTCTGAGGAAACCTGTCTCACGGCAAGCTTCTCCAGTCTGAGCGTGGCAGCCTGCCGGGGAAAGGAGCCCCATGCGGGTTGAGTTGCCACGGGGCATCCTCCGCTAACAGAGATCCTAGGAGGAGGCCACCTGGGAATCCCGGGGCTGGGGCTCCCTTCTCCTCCCCTTTTACCCTGGGAATCCCAGCTCATTTTAGCCTGGATCAAGTAGGAAATGGAACGGCCCCGTGGAGTCCGAGAGCTGAAGTTGGAGAGGATCTCAGGGACTGCGCCATCTAAGAATCTCATTTAACAGAAGAGAAACTGAGGCTGAGAGAGGGGACGGGAGCCTGGGTCATAGAAAACGGGTCCAATGCTTGTCCTTTCCTGACCTGCCAAACTGATCTTCCTAAAGCCCCTTCCCCCCCAATCCATTGAGGTTCCCCATCGCGCCTGGGATCAAACACAAAGTTCTCTGGTGGATTTCAAAGCCCTTCATAACTTGTGCTTTTAGGAAAATACTAATATCAATTTATTTGTGTTACGTATATATTTGTATATATAATTTATATTTATATATAAGTTTTTACATATATGCGGATGTAGGAAAAGCATTTTGCAAACTTTGAAGTGTTCTGCAAATGCTAACTGGGATTATTGCTGTTATTAGAAAACTTTGGGACTAAGGACGTTTCTGAGCAGCCGAGAGGTGTCCCGTGGAAGGAGCCAGTGGGAGGGGGGTCAGGGGCTTGGCCCTGGGGGCTCTTGTAGGTGGTCGGCTTTCAGAGGAGCCGCCAGAGCTGGCTGCTTTCTGACCACATCTGCCTGGTGTGAGGGGTTCCCCAGCTGGAAACAGTTTGTCTCAAAAAAGGCAGACTGTGAATCCCTGGCTTCCTTCAAGACTTGGCACAGGGTCACCTCCTGCAGAAAGCCTGCTCTTCTCTGTGTGAACCTGGGCAAGTCACCCTCTGTGTCTCAGTTTTCTCATCTGTGAAACGGGAATAATAATAGCATCCACTTCCCAGGCTGGCTGCCAAGTTCCAATGACCTTTTTTTTTTGCAATGCACTTGGCCAAGTTTAAAGTGCTATATAAATGTTCTTTTTCTTCCTTCCTCTTTTCCTTCTCCTCTACTGCCTCCTATTTCTTCTTTCTCATCCTTCTCATCCTTCTCCTCCTCCTCCTTTTCCTCCTCTTCCTCCTTCTCTTTCTCCTCCTTCTTCTTCTTCTCCTCTTCCTTTTTCTTCTCTTCTTCCTCCTCTTCTTCCTCTTCCTCCTCCTCCTTCTCTTCTTCCTCCTCCTTTTCCTCCTCTTCCTCCTCTTCCTTCTTCTTTTTCTCCTCTTCCTTCTCCTTCTTCTCTTCTTCCTCCTCCTTTTCCTCCTCTTCCTTCTTTTCCTCCTCCTCTTCCTCCTCCTCCTCTTTCTCCCCTCCTCCTCTTATAACGCTTATCTAGTTTCTCCGATAATGGACTATTATAAACAAATGGCTGTATTCCAGGCCAAGCCGTGCCTACCATCTTTGCAGGAGATATTCACGGCTGAGAACAGCCTATGTTTCTATAACGCTTACTGTGGACCAGGCTCTGTGAGAAGTAAGCACTTTACAATCTTCATCTCATTTGAGCCTCCCAACAACTCTGGGAGCTCGGTGCTATTATGAGCCCCATTTTCCAGATGAGGAAACTGAGGCACACAGAGAGACCAGTGATTTGGTAGAGGTCGTTTTTCAGACTCGCCTTGGACTCTCTCTCTCCGTCACACCCCCTAGCAGGCTTCGGCAGGCTGGTCTTCAAGCTAAACTCCTCTTCTTTACCTTGCTTCTATGGAAAACTAGGTCTGAGATCCAAACAAGAGATCAAAAATAATTTTTAAAAAGAACCTATTGGGGGCCACTAGGTGGCTCAGCGGTTAGAGCCCCAGCCCTGAAATCAGCAGGACCTGAGTTCAGATCTGGTCTCAGACACTTAACATTCCCTAGCTGGGTGACCCTGGGCGAGTCACTTAATCCCAATTGCCTCAGCAAAAATAATAGAAAGAAAGAAAGGGAAGGAAGGGAGGGAGGGAGGGAGGGAGGACGGACCTATTGGTAAATTACTGAATATAATTTTGAACAGGAATGGCCGCTTGCTTTTGTTTGAGGGAGGGGTTCTCTCACCACGGAGACGGCAAAGCGGGGATCCTCAGCCCTTTGGGGGGTCGCGAGGCTGCAGCGCAGCCTCAGAAGGCACAGATTTGCCGATGGAGGCCGGTCTATTGAAGAGAGCTCACAGAATTATTATTTTTTTAAAGTTCGCAGATCCTCGGTTGAGAGCCGTGGCCAAAGGGATCGCCTGTGTCCCCGTCTCTCCTCCCCCAGGCCCGCTACTCTCCGTAAGCAGCCTCCTCTTCCCCATGGGCAAGGCCGGCCTCACTCCCGGTGCCCGACAGAGGCCGCCCTTTGCTGTTCAGCCTTTTCTTTCTGAACATTCCCTGGCAGGAAAAGGGGCCGTGTCAGCGTCCTCAGACAGAAGCAACGACAGCGGGACGCAGCAGAGTAACTGGAGTTTCCCAGGGGGCAAGCTGCCAGGGGCCAAGGGCAGACCGGGAGTCTCCTGGATTAACGGGGCCCTTCTGAAGCCTCCCCTGGAGAAGCTTTGCCCCTTGGCCTTGGTCACGTGACGGTTTTTCCCAGAAGCCCTTCTGTTTCTCCCTTTACCTTTTGCATGACTTCATCGTAATTGGTGAAGAGCGAGTTTTCCCCTCGCATCCTTTTCCTCCCATTAAAACTCTGCTGGCGCAGGGATGGCTCTGCTACTACTGTACATACATTGACTACGTGATTCTCACCACAACCTGGGAGGTAGGGGCGGATGAGGGAACTGAGGCAGAGGGAAGTTAGGTGACTTAGCCAGGATCACAGGGAGCGTCTGATTTGGGACCGGAAGTCACGTCTCCGAGACCAGAAGTTAACGCCAAGCTTGGGGTGACCTTGCTCTGGGGCCCCTCCTTCCCACTCAGTGGGCAGCATCTGGGTTCTCCACTGCCCAGCTGATTGTTAATGGGGCTGAGGAGTGGAGGGGAGGCCGAGGGCCAGAGGGGAGGCCGCGGGGCGGAGCGGGGGGGAGGGCGAGGGCTGGAGGGGAGGCCGCAGCCTGGAGGGGGGGCCGCCTTGGGAAAGCAGAAACCGCTTTTCTGCCAAAACCCAAGGTAGGAAATAAAACTGCTGGAGGTGGGGATGGGGCTGACCACAATGAGCTGAGCTTTGAGCGCGGCCTGATGAGATCATGGAATCCGCCGGGGCCAGCGGACACCCCCCACCCTTCCTCTTCAGAATCGGCTGCCGAGCGCGTCCTCCAGCCGGGGGGTGTCTCCGCAGGCCCGGGGGCCGCTGCTGACCCCTCTGTCCCTGCTGCCGCCGGACCGGGCCCCTCCCCCCCTGCCCCGGGCTAGTGAAGAAAAGCCACTAATCCCAGTGTTCCTCTCCACAACGCCCACGGCCTGGGCCAAGGCTCCCTCGGTGCTTTGAGTGGCTGCCTGTCTGCTTCCTTCCTCGGTGGGAAAGCCGAGCCCCTGCTCTGGGAGAAGGGGAGCCAGGCCTGGCCCGAGTGCCCGGCCCTTTCTCTGGCGGCGACGCTTTGCCCAGGGGGAGTCTGGGGAAGTGGCGAGCTGCCCCCCCCCTTCTGCTGGCCGGGGCCCCAGGAGAGACCCTGAGGGGCTTCTGTGCCGGGAGGGCCCGCCTGGCTCCTGGGCGGATCTGGGACTCGGAGCAGGTGCCTGGCGCCTTCCAAGTCCTGCCCTGGACACTTGGGGGCTGGGGACCGCAGTCACCGCGTCGGAGGGAGACGGGACCTTGCACTCTCCGTCCCACCCCCTCCGTTTTACAGATGAGGAAGCCGAGTGACCTGCCCAGGGTCACGGACTCGGGCCCAGGACTTCCTGGCTGGCTCTGCAGCCGCTAGCCCATGCGGCCTGTCTGGCTTGTGGGGACCCAGGTCACCCCGTGGGCCTCTGGTCACAGGCCCCTCGGACACGCCTCCGCCCTGACCGGAGGATCCGCGCCCTGTCCTGTCCCACCCTGAGGTTCCCAGGGGGGCACTTAGTAGTAGGAAAGCAGCTGGGAGCTGGGGGAAGGCCCGAGGAAGGTTGGCAGAGGGTCCCTGCCCTTCCTGCTCTGAATCAGGGTCACAAGGAGCTTCAGCGGCCCAGAGAGCCGCGAGCCAAAGAAGGAGCCTGGAGGCAGCAAAGGCTGCTGGCCCCGCTAGTCAGGAACCAGCACGTACGGAGCACCTCCCACGTGCCCGTCTGCCCTACGTTCTGGGCTGGCCTCCCAACACACGGACATGGATGCCCCTCCAGCCCCCTCTTAACCAACAGCCGGAGGAGAGGAGCTCCGGGCCTTCCCCCAAACTCCCCTTCTGCAGAAGGGCGGGTACAGAGCGTCGCAAGAGAAAAGCCGGAGCCCTGCAAAGCTCACTCTGAGGAGAGGGGACAGTGGTGGGGCTGGCGCCACCGCCCCTCCCATCCTCCCCCAGCACGCACGTGTGCACACATGCACATACAGGCGCCCAATGCATACACATGCACGTACATGTACCCAATGCACATGCATGCATGTACATGTGCCCAATGCACACACATGCACATACAGGCGCCCAATGCACACACGTGCACATACAGGCGCCCAATGCACACACATGCACATACAGGCGCCCAATGCATCCACATGCACATGCATGCGCCCAATGCATACGCATGCGCCCAATGCATACACATGCACACAGACATATACACAATGCAGTGTACCCAATATACACACACATACGCACATGTACACACACTGCACACACATATACATACATGCACACAGATACACACATGCACACATGTACAGACTCACAATGCAATGTACCCAATGCAGCACACATGCACATATACACACATGCTCATATATACACACACAATGCATAGACTTACACACATACATGCATATATCTACAACACACACAATATACACATACACAGTGCATATAATGCACACACATTCACATGCATAAACACATGCAATGCACATGCACGCAGTGCTTATGTACACACATGCACAATGCATAGGCTCACACAGTATACATCCACACATGTGCAGACTTGCACGTATGTACATAGATTTACAATGCACACACACATACACACGTACATGCATACAATGCATACACACGCCCTCTCCTGATTCTAAGACCAAGATTCTTTTCATGGGAGCTTTTGTGAATTATTTTGTTCTAGAATCTGAAGGAAAAAGGAATACTTTAAAAATATTTTTAATTAAATATTTTTTAAATTAAATATTTAAATATTTTTTGAAAAGGGCATTAGAGTGAGAGGCTGTTGTCAAGTTGTTTTCAGTCATGTTTGACTTACCAAAATGATGCACCATCTCCTTCTCTAACCCATTTTATAGATGAGGAAACTGAGGCAACTAGGATTACATGACTTGCCCAGGTTGAATCACAGCTAGCAGTGTCTGAGACTGGATTTGAACCCAGACCCTCCTGATTCCAGGTCCAGCACTCTACCCACTGAGCCATCTCAGATAGCCTCAGTTCAAATCCCACCATTGACGCTTACTCTCTGTGTGACCTTGAGCAAGGTACTTAGCTTGGACCTTAGCTTTCTCATCCGTGAATTGAATGCGTTGGATCATTGACTTCAAAGCTACCTTCCACTTCTATAGCTGTGATCCTATACCGTGATCTCCTTCAGATGGAATACAAAATTAGCATTTTTCTTCAATAGAGGCAGAATTGGGCATTTTCCAGACATTGTAGCTGAAAGCTCTTGAGATGCTAAAGTTAACTCACTTGGACAGGTGAGACAGTTCCACACAGGCAGGCCTAGTGAGGTAGCATTTGAAAGACTGACTTGGACAAAAGCACTCAATGAGCTGCACTTGGTTCCAATAAATCCTGAGAGACAGGCGGCTTGTTTACTAGGAAGGCCGGGATTAGATATCTTGGAGAAAACCTATGGAATCCTGAAAAGCAGAGACCAGCTCACCAAAGGTTTCTCAGCTGAGCAGAAGGAGCCTTGAACTCAGAGGCTTAGTAGTGTTCAGTGCCCTTCTGAATCCATCTCTTAGAGAGACAAGATTGGTTCTTACCATTCCCAGGGCCCTGCTGTATACACCTGCTGTATATACCCTTCTGCCTCTCCTCCTGATATTTTAAACTTGTCTAGGTCACATACATTTGGGGCCTTAGCAGATTCTCCTATTTGAAGGATGGACATCCTGAATTTCCAAGCCTGGTCCCCTTCTTTTCCTATTCTTCTTTGGGAAGAAAGAGAGAAGGAGCATTTATTAAACACCTATTATCTGGCAAGCCTCCTACTAAGTGCTTTAAACTATTACCTCATTTGATCCTCACTACAACCTTGGCAAAGCAGGTGCTTTTATTATCCCCATGTACAGGTGAAAAACTAAGACAAATAGGTTAAATCACTTTCCCAGGGTACATAGCTACTAAGTGTTTGAGACTGGATTTGAACCCAGGTTTTCCTGACTCACTGTCACAAATGCAGCTTGTGGGAGACAGCAGTAGGATTTCCTCAAGTTTATTCCCATCCTGCATTACTTTCAATAGAAAATGAGCATAAGGCCATCTTTGTTTATCAGAGTGTAGAACAGACTATGCAGCCATCCCAGGACCCTTAATGGACAAGACCGTCTGGAAGACTTTCCCTTCCACAGGCTAGCTCCCTTCTATTTGATTGCTGTTTATAGTCTAATTTTAAATCTGGTATATCTTGGCCACTTGCCTTTGCATTTTCCCCCATAAATTCTCTTGCTATTCTTGACCTTTTGTTCTTCCAGATGAATTTTGTTGTTTTTTTCTAACTCTGTAAAATAATTTCTTGATAGTTTGATTAGTATGGCACTGAATAAGTAAATTCATTGTAAGTGGCACTGTCATTTTTGTTATATTTGTTATATATTTTTTTACGTTTTTATATTTGTTATATTAACTCTACCCATGACCTGGTATAGGTAGTATAAGTATAAGCCTACCTATAAGAAATCGATATTTTTCCAATTGTTTAGATCTGACTTTTTTTTCCTGAAGCAATGGGGGTTAAGTGACTTGCCCAAGGTCACACAGCTAGGAAGTGTTAAGTGTGTCTGAGATCCGATTTGAACTCAGGTCCTCCTGACTTCAGGGCCAGTGCTCTATCCACCGCAAAGTCTAGCTGCCCCAGATCTGACTTTTGACAATTTTTTTGAATTTTTTATTATATTCTTTTTTAATAATGCTTTTTATTTTCAAAATACATGCAAAGATAGTTTTCAACATTTACCCTTACAAAATCTCGTGTTTCAAGTTTTTCTCCCTCCCTTTCCCCCATCCCTTCCCCTAGACAGCAAGGGATCCAATGTACAATTCTTTTATGCATGTTTCCACATTTATCCTATATCCTGCCATTTTGCTGCAGTTGTTATGTCAAGTAGTTTTTTTCAGTTGATGGTCTAGGGTTTTCTAAATATACCATTATATATCATCTGCAAAGAGTCATAGTTTTGTTTCCTCATTACCTACTTTTATTCATTCAATTTTTTTTCTTCTCTTATTCCTAAAGCTAACATTTCTAGTATTATATAGTGATGATAATGGGCATCTGCTTCACCCTTGATCTTACTGGGAAGGTTTCTAGCTTATCCCCATTACATATTGCTGATAGTTTTAGAAAGATACTGCTTATCATTTTAAGGAAAACTCGATTTATTCCTGTGCTCTCTAGTATTTTTAATAGAAATGAGTACTCTATTTCATCAAAAACTTTTCCTGTATCTATTGAGATAATCATGTGATTTTTATTGTTGTTTTTAATGATATGGTCAATTATGGTGGTAGTTTTACTAATCCTGCACCGGCCCTGCATTCCTGGCGTAAATCCCATCTGATCGTAGTATATTACCCTGATGATAAATTGCTGTAATCTTTTTTGCTTATATTTTATTAAAGCTTTTTTGTATCAATACTCATTGGGGAAATTGGTACCCTCTCCATTTGGATTCTGCAAAGGGTATACCCTACAATGCCAACAAAAAATTCTGGCAAACATTCAATTCCATCCTCTCTCACCTCTACTTTGTGTCTCAGTTGACATTAAGAATCAATCAACAAACATTTGTCAAACACATGCTTTCGGTCAGGTACTGTGCTAGGCATCGATGATCCAAAATACAGGATGGAGCCAGTCCCTGCCCTCAGAGAGTTTTCATTCTGTTAATCAAAGGCTCATTTTAGAGAAAATTAGGAACTCTGAGAAGTTTGGGCCTTCTCATCATGCAGAGTGTTTCTTTTAGAGCTCTTTCAATAACTGCTTTGCCCTTCACCTATCTCCCTGGATCCCTGACTCCAAAAAAGATGTTTTAATCTTTGCTTTTTGGCTCTGCTGTGATATCTTAGGAGGTGCTTTCATTCACGTCCCCCCTCCCGTCTTCATCCCCTTCCCTTCCCCTTTTGGGTTTTATGTGAGATCACAGGAGAAGGTTAAGGCTTTATGTAAAAAGCCAAGAGAGCAGAGGCACATATTTACGAAAACTTGTCACTGTTTATTGCACACAGTCGGGTATTAACCAGGAATTCACATATTCTGGAGACGGATACAAGAATCTAACATCTAAGACTAGAAACTGAATTCTTATATCTTCATTAGCTGAGAAAAAAAAAGCCGAGAAGCTTGTCAAACGCTCTAATCTGGGGCCTTATATCCAGCCAGCCAATCAATAAGCCAATCCTCCTTTTTTTGTTGGCCACCTCAGCCTGACCTGGCTGATTGTCCTTGAAGAGGGCCAAAATGCTGTGTTGGGGTCAGGGTTCAGGGTGTCCTCCTGTGGCTGAGCAGGCCGAAGCAAGCTTGGATGCTCCACCTTGGGCCGGGCCCAAATGGCCCATGTGAACATTCGGAGGGGAGAGGGCTCTACATTTGGGCATCTCAGATTTCCTTTGGGTTATTGCAATTCTGCTTCACTTCTTGCTGGGCAGTTCTGTGCCAGTGTCTCCCATCTCTCACAACCGATTGGAAAGTTCTTCCGAGAGACCTTGAGAGTGTCCTTGTAGTGCTTCTTCTGACCTCTGTGTGAGCACCTGCCTTGTGGGAATTCTCTGTAAAATAATCTTTTAGGCAAAATTTTTTTTTGGCATTTGAACCTGCCCTCCCTTCAAGGTGGTTCCTTTTACTTCATTGTTTACTCAGTACCAATGGGTTTGGCTTTGGAAAGCTCACGAGCTTGAGCCTGAAAGCTCAGGATTGAGTCTAATCTCTACTCTTAAATGGCCCAACTATTTCTTAGTCTGGATGTTCCCAGCCTATTTCCATCCCCAAAGCCCTTTCCTTGAAGTCTCCTCAACCTGTATCCTCTTTTCAACATGAAGGGAAATAAATATTCATGTTTATCATACATATGCACATAAGAAATAAAATAAAGAGATGAATTTTAGTAGAGTAATATTTTAATTGCCAAATAGTTCCTTTGTCAAGCTTCTGGTCTTACCTGTTGGGAGTAGGATTCTAGCTCTAGGACTGGGAGGGACTTTGTGAGACCACCTCATTCTACCTTTTCATTTTACAGAGTGAATAAGTGATATGTGCCAGCCATAAGCTCCTGGGTCATTCACTGGACTCTAAACTGTCCTAGCTGGTTCTTAGTAAGTGCTTATTGACTGACTGCTGGACTTAGTTGTTTATATGTTGTCTCTCTCATTAGATTGTAAACATCTCCAGGGGAGGGATGGCCTGTAGACTTTTAAAAAATCTCCATCACTTTTCATGGTACTTCTGTGCAAATTAGCTATAAACGGATAATGAATAGGAAGCAGCCTCCAGAGTTTAGTGGGATCGGGAAGTTTCCTGAGGAAGATGGGAGGAAGCCAAGAAAGGAGATGAGGAGGAAGAGCATTACAGACGTGGGGAGGGAGCTGCCCAAGAGCTCAGGGATGGAAGGTCTCGTTTGGGGACCGGCTGGTAGCGTTGGGTTGAAGAGTCCGTTTGAGTGGTAGAAAGTATAAGAAGAGTGGAAATGTGGGAGAAGTAAGTTATAAGGGACTTTGACCATCAGAGTAGGATCAATTATGAGTTGCTAACTGGTACCTGTGAAGGAAGTTGCCATGCTTGGGTCTCCCTACATTGATGAAATCCTGGGTGCGTCCCAGCCTTTTCTAAAACTTAATGATGCGGGCGAGGAGAATCACAGAATCGTGGGACTCCAGACTCTTGTAACCCTAACTGCGGAGCTTGGAGGGTCCTCAGAGGGCCCAGAGTCCAGTCCCTCCGTACCGGAAGCACATGTCCAACTTCTTAGACTGTATTTAGCTGTTGCTTGACCGCTTTCAGTGATGAGGAGCTCCCTCCCTCCCAAAGCAGCTGATCCGTTACCGGACAGTCCTTCCTGCTTTGCAGATGCCATCTCACTCCTCAAACCACCTTATTTTTATTTATCCGAGTGCAGAGTGTCCTACCTTGTGATGGCAAAACTTCCTGAGGATGAGAATAATTATAAGTTAACAACCAATCAGTTATGAAGTGCCTGCTACATACAAGGATTGCCAAGGCAGCGGGTGTCAGAGGTGGGATTCCCTCAGGTCTCCCAACTCGTGAGTCTGAGTAACCTCGTACACACAGTAGGTGCCTAATGTTTGTGCACAGAGTAGGTTTCAGTACAGCTGGCTTTCAGAGTTAGCAATGCTCACGAATGGCGCAGGGACTCGACAGAGTGGCAACCCCCTCAGGACCGTGCGTGCCGGGGACATTTCCACTCCCGGTCAGAGGGCCCTCCGGGCCGCCGTCTCCTTCCAGCCCTCCGTAAGGCCATGTGCCGGCGGCCGGTTTAATTTGTCAGCATTTCTGGGCTCTGTGGGGCCGACACCATGCTGTGCGTTTGGAGTTATTTTTGGTCGGGCTTTGATTCCTCTCATTCCATGTGTGACCCCTGATGTCACAGCGGCCCGGCTGGGCCATAAACACATCGGAGCGTGTTCCAGCTCTCTTGGCTAAACTTGCACGGTATTTTTCTTGCGCTCTCCCCATGACGTAATCGTGCACTCCAGCTTTTCTCAAAGCCGGCCTTCTCTACCCCCGGCTCTTTCCCTTCCTTAAAAGGGGCGAACAGGCTGACTTTTGCCCAGAGAGTGTCAGACTAACCAACCCCTGCTTAACGTCGCCCAGACGGAAGGAACCGGCGAGTGCTCGTCCGAGACGCCTTCGTGGGGGCTCTGTTTACTTTGGTGTCGGGGCCCAGGCCCGGCAGGCCGGCCTCGCCTGCTTCTTGGCGTCCTCTCTGGCCTGGCCAAGCCCCACCTGGAAACACATGCTCCACGCTCTAGGCAAGAGCAGCCCCTAAAAAAGTCCAGGGAATCAGCAGGCCTTTGGTGCTCCCCAAAGGGCTGTCTGCTGGAATCCCGGGGAGCACTGAGTCAGGATGGGGCGGAGGGGCGAGTGCAGATGGCAAAGCAGCAGGGGACCCAGAGTTTGGGAAACCTTCCCTATACCCAGACTTCTCCTGAAAACAAAGTCATTTCAGTCACTTTGCAAAAGCTTTTTAATCCGTGTGGAATAATAATGACATTCACAAACACGCGCTTTTTGGTTTGGGGGAGGAGGCGGCGGCTGCAAACTGAAATAAAGATGGTGAAATGTTGGATGTGGAAGATTGGCACTGCACTGGGGATCAAGTCATCGTGAACCCCCAGAAACGAATGGGGGAGTGGAAAATGAATCTAGTGAACTCTTACTGGGGACACAGAGAGAAACTCAGCTCAGTTCCTGCTTTCAGGGAGCTGCATTCTGAGGGGGGAGATGAGCTGCAGAAAGGTCCCACGATGCTCAGGGTGATCTTCTCTAATGATATTTCCATTGATAAAAGTCTCTTTCCCCATATTCAGTGGCAAACTAGGAATCATGTTCTAGATGCAAACACTGTGGACCATGAACCAGGGCGATGATAGCTCCCGGAAGAAAGTTAGGGCACCGCTCTATGGCCGGGAAGGGGCTCTTGTCCCTTTCCAATTTTGACCGATTACTCTGACTAATTAAGTTCCATGGTCTACTGTTCCTATTAGTGGTTTGCCCCCTTGAAGTTCTCTACCTGGGGACAAAGCCCCAGTTGCTGCACATTAGGTAGGCTTCCTTCACCTTCCAAATGAAAGGATTTGGTCACCAGTAAAGTCCTTTCCACTTCTAAATCTGTGATCCTGAGAGCTCTAAGATTTTAAAAATATTGACCAGAACCAATTTCTGCATTTCCATCAGTCGGGTTACGATGGGGGCTTTTAACTGAGTCTTGCAGCGGCAGGTGTGAAGAGCCCAAAGCATTTAAATGCTGCTCAGGAAATTCAGATGAGGAAAGGGGTTGGGGGCTAGGTGGTAGGGCTGGAAAGTGGAGTCCCCCCTACCCCTGGCTCAGGGCCTTCTGTAATCAAAAGTGATCTAAACATATCCTTCAAATTCAGAGATAAAGTCACTCAAACAACACATCCTAGCTTACAAATTAGGGATCCACTGGAGCAGAATTAATTCTTTCCGGACCTTAGAGCACATATATCTTTGCTTCAGATAAAGGCTTGGGGATCACCTGAAGGGCCTTAAGAGGGCATTAGAGTTTAGGGACCACCATGCCCTGCCCCTTGTCCAGGAAGTGTCTGAAGTGGAGGCTGACTGATGACCCTGGAGTCCCGGCCCGAAGGCCAGAGACACTTGATTGCGTGTGGCTGCTGGCTAAGAATGCCCCTTGTGCTTTGGAACGCAGCAGCAGTGGGTCATTACTGCTCCGAGAGACGCGTCCCCTTTGGGAAGACTCAACCATTAAGGGTTTATCATGCTGTTGGTCCCCCCTCCCTCTGGTTGGGGAATCAGCTTCCCAGATGTGAGCTTGCTTGCTTCCCTGTTTTCTGGCTGGTTGCCCTGGGCTCCGTCTGCCTCTGGATTTTAGGCAGTGGAGTGGGGGGCATTACTAGGAAGGTGCGGGCAGGGCCAAAATGGGAGCTCCGGGCACCGTGCTTGGGCCCTGCCTCGGTGGTCCCTGGTGGTAGAAGGGTCTCCCTGCCTGCAGTCCTTGAAGAAGTTAACAGGTCTTTCTTAAGCCCTCTGTCTCACAGCTAGGCGGTAGCCTAAACAGAGACGGGTTATGGCTCTTTTCATCTAACGCTCTATGGAACCCCAAGGTCCTTTGCGTTCAGGGAAATGATTGATGTCACATTTTCAGAGCCGACTTCCAGCCCCTTTACCCCAGTGGGGACGGTTCAGGGCAGAATCTCGGGTCGGGCTCACAAAGGAGGGGACGCTTCTTTTATTCTCTCTCCCCCGAAGCACCTTGTGTCCAGTAGGAAGTTCTGAGCTCCTTCCTTCTATATTGTCGCTGGAGGAAATGGGCCCCTGTATCCCATACGAGCCTATCTTGTGTCACCAAGGGAAGAGATGGCCGGATCCCTGAGCCAAGGGAAGCTACCTTATCACAAAGTCTTAATGTTGATTGTAATCAATAATTTGGCGAGCTTTTATTAAGTCTCTGCTGTGTACATAGCACTGCATTAGGCATTTGAGATGGAAAAACAGAGTTCGTGCTGTCAAGAACTTAGGTCCTGCTGGGAGAAACAAAGCCATCTGTACCCCCAAATGCCTGGTACGGTAAAAGACTTACTGGATCTGCTGTCAGAAAACTTGAGGTCCGTTCCCACTGTTGGTACTGATCAATAAATAGTAATTTAATAGATACTTATTGACTGATTTTGCACAAGACATTTGGACCTCAGTTTCCTCATCTGTGGGATGAAGGGGGTGGGGGAGAGATGACTTCCCACTGACCCCTTCTAGCTCTGTATCTAGGATCTGGTGAAATACAAAGTACTGTGTGGGAGCCTTTAAAATTGGGGATTCAGGAAAAGTTCCTGACAAGAAGTAGCACTGAAGGTCAGCCTTGAATTAAATTGGCAATTCCAGGAGGCAGAAGGGAAGAGAGGGAATATTTCTAGCGGGGGAAAGGCCTGTGCAAAGGCACAGAGGTGGGAGATGAGAAGAAGGAACAGCAAGCAGGCAGCTTGGTTTAGGGAACTTAATGGGAAATCTGTTTGGGAAGGTGAATTGGTACCAAGTTTTAGGGGGTTAAATAGTGCACAGAAGAATTTGGCTCTTAACCCTTTTAGCTGGAACTTCATCCTGACTCTTGATCCTTAGTTTCTCCACTGCAGCCCTCATAGATTGGGCAAAGATGGTTGGTTCATGGAGGGCCCCGTCCTTGGGCCAGGGCACGAGAGCCACTGGCTGGCTGGGGGGAAAGGGCCCTGTTCCACTTCCGTGTGCTAGAGGAGAGGATGAGCTGTAAGCCATTGGAAGTCCATCCAGGTGAGAAGCCGCCCGCATCTGCACCTGAGGCATCTGGGACAGGTTGGGCAATAGGAAAAGGAATCGGCTGATTTTAGGAGTGGGATCTAGTTAGTGGGGTACGCTGGAGATGATCGGTCCCTTTTCAGTGTGAGCATTTATACTTTGGAAAGAGGCAAAGAGTCAGAGAGCAGTTTGATTTGTTCATTATCTAGATTTAAGGAAGTGATGGAGAAAATGTTGCACATGGAACTAAAAAGTACATTAGCATACTGTTTTTTGAGAGCTGGCTGTATTAACTCCTTTTTGGTTGTTTTTTTGTCCGTTGTTTTTCTAGAGAGATTATTCTCACTCAGCCCTAAGCTGGAGTCCAAAGGTTGTAATTAACTTGGAGGAAAAAAAGCTTGGGATGATGACATCAGAACCCATTTTGGGGGCAGCCACTCAGCACCCTCTAAGTTTTCTCGATTAATAATAGGGCCACCAATAGCTCTTGATGACTAGGAAGGGTATTTTCCCTTGACTCTTCTTGAGACACTACTCTTTGGCTCCTGCTCCATTTAAATTTCCAGCCCTTAATGCAGTGTCTGGTGCAGAGAGTGTTTATAAATGTTTGATAACTTGATTTGAATTTCCAACTCCGGTAGAAAGATGAGGATCATGGACGTCAAGTTTCTGTGGGAGAGTTTGTGAGTCTATGTCATGTCTTAGAGTATCCACTTCTCTGTGATAGAGCCTCAGACTGTGGATTTCACTGAAATGTTCTTGGGCTTGGTGTGTTTAGTTCAGTGCTCTCTGTCTTTGGGAGCATTTGGAAAATCTGGCAATAGTCAGGCAATTTTTAATTGGACTCCCGTGCAGGGCATCGTATATGGCTTTGGTGAACACCTGTGATGACGCACACACACATATGTATAAATCTGTTTCGATCTAGCTATAGCTATGTGATCTGACAAACACACACCTTGCTTTATGTCAATACTCAGCAGATTAGCAAGTCGGTTATAGAAACATCTAGTCAGAGGAGAGCTTGCACGAGACATTTTGTCCCAGTAAGTTTATTCCCTTCCTTCCTTCCTTCCTTCCTTCCTTCCTTCCTTCCTTCCTTCCT
>JAJPUD010002763.1:30678-50600 GCA_023553655.1 Myrmecobius fasciatus
TTCCTTCCTTCCTTCCTTCCTTCCTTCCTTCCTTCCTTCCTTCCTTCTTTCGCTGAGGCAATTGGGGTTAAATGACTTGCCCGAGGTCACACAGCTAGGAAGCGTTAAGTGCCAGATTTGAACTCAGGTCCTCCTGACTTCAGGGCTGGTGCTCTATCCACTGCACCATCTAGCTGCCCAGTTTATCCCCTTTTGAATTTTTTTTACTAATATCGTTTGTTTATACAATGCCTTAATTTCCCCTTGACTTCTTTCCAGAAAATTATGTCATGGAAGCAAGAATTTCAATGCTTTCTCAAAATCAAGCCCCATCCAATGCGGAAGATCTTGTATTTTCTGTACATTTAGCCTTCTCTAGACATTCACCCTGCAAAAATCTGCCTATTTCCTTTTCAAGCTTTCGTCAGGGACGCCTTCCGTGACCATTTTCATACAAATTTGGAGAGATAAAACAGCAGGCAAAGAGATCGAAGGTTGTCAATGTATAAATCTGGAATTTTTTTCCTTCCATTCTTTTGGACTCTTTCCCCCATCCTCAAATTTAATTCCACATCTCCGCCATGATTTTTTTTTTCTTCTGCAAGTAAAGGTCCAGCTACCCTTCCTGCTATTGTCCTTTTTATTGCTATTTCCTCACCTACTGCCTTGGGTGCTGAGTGGGGGAGTCCCAATCTGGTATCACTGAGATCTGATCACTATGAAAATCCTGGCAGGTCTGTTCCATTTTGTGCCTATTTGCTTTCCTTTCATTCGTCACCAAAGGGCCCCCTGGGGACAGTCTGATTTAGCTGATCTTCCCTGAGCTCTCCGAAAGCTTGGTTTTCCCCTTAATTGGCCCTTGCTGTTTTGTGAGCCCATCCCGTTCACAAGCCTCCATTCTCCTCCTCTGCCGTGTGCTCTAAGGCAGTGTTGACCTTGGCCACCATGTCTCTCTGCTTGGCGGGAAGATGGAGTGTCTGTTGGCTGGGCTGGTTTCTGGGCTCTCTTGGTCTCATGGTGGGTGAGTATTTTCCATCTGTTGAATTTTTCTAGGAAATGTTAATAGTTCAAGTCAACAGCTTCCCTTTTATCTCTTTCCCAATTTTTTCAGAGTCAGAAGCTTGTCTAAATAGGCCAGGTTAGAACGGCTGTAACTGCACGTAGCACCTTCTTTCCAGCTTTGGCCTTTTCTGAATTTGGCATTGACCGTGACCTTTGCTCAAACCCTTCATGTTCTTATTCTTTAGAGGGTTTATTCAGAAATGGCAGACTTTTGCAGTCATGGCCGACTAGCTAGGAAGAGCTCTCGCTCTCTCCACATATAGATATATATCTATATAATCTATATCTATCTACATATGGTATCTATCTATATTATATATATACTACATATAGTGTGTATATAAATATATATAAATATGTATAAATATATCTTTATATATAAGTATATATACATACATACATATATATGTATATACATACATACATATATATACATACACACACACATATATATATCTATATATCTATATATATAAGATATATTTTAAGATTTCACTGATATATGGAACTCTCAGTGGAGAAACACCATCTGCTGGTCTAGGGGAACATCCTCTGGACCTTTTCCTGTTAGAGAGTTGTCCGGACCCCTGAGAAGTTGAATGGCTTCCCCACAGCCACTCACCTAGTAGGTATATATGTCCAAGAGAAGACTTGAACTTCTCTCTTCCCCCTTCCTTTCTCCCAGACCGGTCTTCTACAAACTATACCCTATAGCCTCCCCTCTGAAGATACGATCAGTTTTATTTTACATTCTATTTTTGGGACCTCCAAACTCTCTCTTCAAAGAAAGTAGTCATGATCATTAGGTTTGAAGCTTCTGAATTATCTGCAGACCCTGGAACCCTGGTTCCTTGGCCTTAGGGAAAGTTTCGAGGGGATCCTCCATGTTCCCTTGCCCAGCGAGGGCTCCGAGTATGGTTAGAAAGCCTCAGCGAGTGGCTTGTTGACTTTCTCTCCTTGGTCACTCTCTGTGATGGTCCTTGTTGGGGATCTGCCTTTAATGGCGTAACGTTCTGTTGGCTTTATCTTGTCGTGGGTGAATGATCAAATAACCCCTGAGAAGCCGTTTCGCGCCCCCTCAAAGCGCGCCTACCTGATCTCTTATTTGTGTCTCCAAGGAGGACTTGTGAGCTGCCCCTCCATTTCCTTACCCCCTCTAATTTCGTTTTGAGGGAAAATGTCAATGTCCATATGGGCCATCGTTCCAGAATCCTGGCCGCTCCGTGATCATCAGACAATGACTGCAGCTGGGTGCTGCAGGGGAGGGCCTGGCCTCAAGAAGACCTGAATTTGAATGTAGCCCCAGACCCTGCCTAGCTGTGTGACCCTGGGCAAGTCACTTAACTTTGTTCACCTCCGTTTCCTCACTTATAAAGGAACTGAAGAAGAAAATGGCAAACTACTTCAGTGTCTCTGCCAAAAAAAAAAACCAAATGGGACCACAGAGAGTTGGACGTGACTGAGCAACAACAAACACATGAAGAGTGCCGATAACGTCTGTTAATTGATGGACTGAGAACGGTTTATGAGATCCTGCTCAGATTGGAGCTGATGGTTAACATTTCAGAGTGAGCATTTGCACCTTGGAAATCAGGACTGCAAATCAGGGCTTGGTTTATTGTTTGGTTGAGTTTTTAGACTTAAGAAAGTGATGGAGACAGGAGGACCTGGGTTCAAATCTGATCTCAGACACTTAACACTTCCTAGCTGTGTGACCCTGGGCAAGTCTCTTAACCCCAATTGCCTCAGCAAAAATTAAAAAAAAAAAGAAAAAAGAAAGTGATGGAGAAAATGATTAATAATGCAAATTAAATTTATTGCATTCTCCCCCACCCTTGCAGGGGTCAGTTGTTAGATGTTCATCAGCACTTCCATGACTGAAATGGGGAAGCTTTTAGCATCGTCTTCCCTCTTCCCCCTTTCCCTTTTCTCATCCACCCTGTTGAACTGAAAAAGCCCGCAGGGGACCGAGAGCTCTGGAGCCTGTTGTCCAGGTCCCGAGTTCGTGGAGCTGATCATTTCTCACAGACCTTGCAGGTCCTCGGGCCGGCTCTCTGAGCACAGGTGTGGTCAGTTGCTGGCTCCATCCTCAAAGCTCTTGTTCCTCCTGTGAGAGCTGAGTCAGAGCTTTGCCCACATCAGCGTAATCTAGGAGAAACTGGCTGAGGGAGGTGAAACGTTGGAAAGGGGCCTGTCCCCACCCCGGGCCATTTGGATGTAGGTACGCATTAAAAAATGACTTTCATGGAAAAACAGCTTTCAGAAAGAAATCTTGAACTCCACAAACAGAGGCGGCAGATCTGGTTCACGTTAGAAATGTATGGTGGACAAAGGGTGGCTTCCATGGTACGGCCCGCCGGAGATGGGGGAGCGTGGGACACTGCCCGGGAGACCTTCGTGGATGGGCACGGGGGCAGGTGCCCGGGCAGGGCCTTCTCCGTGCTGTGCCCTGGGACGGCACCCACCTTCTAGGCTGGGACCAAGAGACTAGGAAGGGAACAGAGCTCCCGGGCCTGGGCTAGGGGCACACAGTTTGCTGGCTCTGTGGGGCGTGCCCTTGGCCTCCATGCATCGAGGGCCTGGGCCCAGGCAGGAGTTGCTGTGGTACCGCTCTAGTTCCCTGGGGGTTGTGGGGCCACAGCACTGTCCTCTTGTGTTCTGGAGCAGTGCCACCATGAGGGACCCTGAAAGTCGGGGATGGGCCCCTATGTGCCTGTCGTCAGAGCCATAGAGGTGATCTTCCTCAATGGAGCCTGAGCTCCTCCTCCCCTGCCACGGTGGGGCGCCTCGTTGGGCATCGTTGTGACAGACGCTGTTCTTCTCTTTGGAGTGTGAACAGCTGGGTGGCCCAGTGGGTAGAGTTCATCGGACCCCCCATGGTGGCACTGCTCCAGAACACAAGAGGACAGTGCTGTGGACCCACAACCCCCAGGGAACTAGAGGGTACCACAGCAACTCCTGCCTGGGCCCAGGCCCTCGATGCATGGAGGCCAAGGGCACGCCCCACGGAGTGAGTCAGACCTGGGTCAGAACACTGGCTGGGCGGGCCTTTCAGCCTCAGCTTCCTCATCTGCACAATGGGAGAAATGACATCACCTGCCTTCCAGAGGATTGTTGTGAGGACAGAACGAGATGGAGCACACAAAGCATCTTGAAGCACTGTGGAAACAGGAGCTTGTAGCCACTCAGGAAGGGCTGTCTCCGGCCAAAGTGACCGCAGCAGCCCCCGCTCTGCTCCCCCCCACCCCCGCCACTCCCAGGCTTCTGTCTCTGTCTCGGGCTCTGCGGGTTTCAGTTCTTTCTCATCTTTTTCCTTCCTCTTTCCCTCTCCCTGTCTCCTTCCCTCAGACTGCCACGAAATGGAGCCAGAAGGCCGCCCCCCTATTTGTTCTGTCTTGGGCTTTATTCTCCATTCTGAAAGTCAGTGACTGGGAGAGAAATCTCCAGTTTGCATCAGGTCTCTGGTCTCGCCCACCGGGGGACGGGCTCCTGCTGTACTGTGATTTATCCTTGCCCACAGGAGTCACAGTCCTCGAGAATTCTGTTCCTGTATCTGCCCTAAGGAGAAGGCAGCTGCATTTTGTAACTGTGTATGAGTGAGTGTGAGAGTGTGAGTGGGTGTGTGAGTGTGAGTGTCGGTGAGAGTCTGAGTGTGAGTGTGTGTGAGTGTGAGTGTGTGTGAGAGTCTGAGTGTGAGTGGGTGGGTGTGAGTGGGTGAGTGGGTGTGTGAGTGTGTGTGTGTGAGTCTGAGTGTGAGTGGGTGGGTGTGAGTGTGCGAGTGTGTGTGTATGAGTCTGAGTGTGTGAGTGGGTGTGTGAGTGTGAGTGTGGGTGAGAGTCTGAGTGTGAGTGTGTGTGAGAGTCTGAGTGTGAGTGGGTGGGTATGAGTGTGTGAGTGTGTGTGTGAGTGTGTGTGTGAGTCTGAGTGTGAGTGGGTGGGTGTGAGTGTGTGAGAGTCTGAGTGTGAGTGGGTGGGTGTGAGTGTGCGAGTGTGTGTGTATGAGAGTCTGAGTGTGAGTGGGTGGGTGTGAGTGTGTGAGTGTGTGTGTAAGTGTGGTGTGTGTGTGTGTGAGAGTGTAAGTGTGTGTGTGTGTGAGAGTCTGAGTGCGAGTGGGTGGGTGTGACTGTGTGTGAGTGTGTGTGAGTATAAGTGTGTGTGTGGTGTGTGTGTGTGAGGGAGACTGGGATGAATAAATGGTTCCCTCTTTTTAATAAATTTGGGGTGACTAGATGGGTCGAAGGTGGGAGGGTTGGTCTGTTGCTGAAACACACTTCTCCTGCGTTATGCACCCAGTGTTTACGCTCTGACTTCTTAGTGTGTCTATGAGAACAGTCATCCATTGAGGGAAGCCCTGAGAATGGCCCGCTCTACCTGAGCTGCTTTCCTGGCGCCTTTGTAGTCCAGCGCCTGGGCCAGAATCTGGCCCTTTATCAATGCTTACCAACTGATCCATCAATCAGCTGATCAAGCGATTGCTTTGACGCCCCCAAAGGAAGCCGAGGGTCGTGATTTCACACTTGGTTACCCGTGGAGTCTTGTGGCTATGATTGTGGTAGCTGTTGGCGGGCAGGCTCCCCATGGGAATTGGGTCTTTGAGCCGAGGAGCCCCCCCGCCGCCATCCCAGGGACGCCGCACCTCACTGCCGAGTTGCCTCCTTCCAGGAGAGCGGCGCCATCTTGGAATGGGAGACAGCTTAGGCAGGATAACCTCCTTCCTTCCTTAGGCTGCGCGGGGACATGGCAGAGAAAACCTCAGGGAGATGGAAAGGAGGCTGGCTTGGCTTGGGGCTGGGGTGATGTCCCTCCTGTGGGACTTGGGCTCTTGGCTGCCCTGACCCCCAGGTGCTCCTCTGTAAATCGGAGGTGGTTGGGCTCGATGGACTCCCGGGTCCCTTCCGAGGCTAAAGCTATAATTGATGACTTCATTTGCTCTGGAAGTTTTCCCTCTCCCTGACCTTTAGTGAAGGGTCCCCCTAGAGTCAGCTTTTCAAGCACTCCAGGTAAAGATTCCTGGCTCGTTTCCCACAATTCAGTGGGTGGGCAAGGAGGGCAAACAGCAGTCATTCCCCTGTTTCATATTCTGTCAACAGGATGTCATGGCTGCCCAACTGACCCCAGGGGAATTGGGTTAGAAAAGCTCAATATACTTGACACCAAGAACTTATTCCTCTATATAAATTACGTTTTTTTTTAAATTAAATTTTATTTTAGTTTTTAATGAAAAAAAAAACCTTTTTTCTTTCCCACCATCTCCCCATTCAACAAATGAAGAAACACAGTTCATGGAACAAATAAGGACGGCCAAGCAAACATTTCCATCCCTTCTTACGTTTTTCCTTTGGCCTTGTTCCCTGTGCTAGAGGCCCTGTGGTCAGTGACCACTTGGGAGAGGGGCAGCTTGCCCAGGCAGAATGCTCTGGCAGGGCCCACAAGAACACGCAAGCTGCCAGTCACCCATCACCTGACTGCCAGGGAGTCCTTGAGCTAAGGGGAGTCTGTCTCCCCCTAACTCCCACACCGGCAGGTCTTCCTGGAGACCGGCGAGAAGTCGGCCCATTGCTCGAGCCTCAGTCGCTCAGTCCTGCGGGCCCCTAGCTGGTCCATCCCTGCACTCACCCTGGACTCCACCGGTCTTCCTTCACGTGACAGACTTTTCACACTCACTAGTAGGGCTGCATTGGGCAGCTTGCAGACCCTCGATCTCCCCTCCCCGTCCCTTCTCACCTCCACCTCTTGCTTTCTCTGGTTCCCTCTGAGGCCGGTTCTAACCCCCCAACCCTGCATCTTACGTGTACCTTATCACTTCCACGCTGGCTCCCGGGGTCAGGAGCTTCTGTTAAGCCTTTCTTTGTACCCCAGCACAACGGTGCTCGTTGCCCGAGTGACGGGCCAGTGCGTCCCACCTCGGAACCGCATCCTTGCTCCCCTGCTGAGGAGGTTGGGCAGAGATCACCCTTCCTACAGGGTATCCTGGGCTCTAGAGGCTCTAGCTTCGGGTAAGCGAGGAGGTTCCTGGGACCGAGGAAGACGCTGGCGGCCAGAGCTGATAAGGGTCTTGCACCCCTTGAGGAGGTGTTTGGGGGATGGGATGATGCCATAAAGGTAGAAGCCCACCAGTGTTTGAGACTCCTCTGTGCCCGGCACGGCGCCACACGCTGGGGATGCACAAAGTCAGTCCCTGCTCCTAGGAGCTCACCAGCTACCGGGGAGGCAGCGAGCAAACACACCTGGGTGGCTAGAGGGAAAGCTCATCCACGAGGGGATGGAAGGGGACGGAAGCCGGATTGGGACCTGCCCAAAGCTGCCTGTGGGCCGGGGAAGGGCCTGTGGGTCTCTGGGATCCCGGGTCCTGGGAAGAAGCTTGAGCTCCGGCAGCGCTCACTCCCCCGCATCATGGCCCAGTCCGCTGGCTCTGAACTTTGGGCCCCGGCATCCCCACGCTTCTTCCGGCACTCTGGCCCAGCCTTGTTCTCCCCCTCCTGCCTCATCTCCTGCCGTCTCCGTGGGGACTGCCCCCTGCCTGGGATCTCCTGGCACAGGTTGGCACTGTGCAGGGCAAGGAGGGAAGCCGCCTGGCCGTGCCCTTCAAGGCTCGGACTTTGGGAATGGGGAGTCTTAGAACACACTTTCAGCAACTACAAAGGCAGGTGCTGAGTGAGCCTGCGATGGCCACGGCCTGATTACGGTGCAGCAGCCTCCGAAAGGCTGATGGGGGTGAGACTGGGGCACTCAGCGCGCTCGGGAGAAGAGCCGGTCGTTCTGAGGCAGCAGAGCCTGGCGGCCGCTCCTCCGGGAGAGCGAGGGCCAGGCCTGAGTCCCCCACCGGCTTTCGCCCTCCGTGTCCTTGCTGTCATGTGCGCTGCTGCAGGAGTAAGGCAGCAAAGAGCAGTTCTGTCTGCTGGCCCCGTTAGCTGGATGGTGTTAGGGCTGGTGAGACCTGAGTTCAGATCCAGTCTCCGACAGCTGCGTGACCCTGGGCGGGTCACTTTCCCGCCTGCCTCAGTTTCCCTAACTGTAAAACAGGAACGAGAGAGCCCCTGCTCTCGGAGTTGGGAGGATCAGAGGAGCTAGGATTTGCCAAGCCCTTGGCACAATGCCTGGTGCGGGGTAGGGGCTAAGAATTGCCCGTTTCTGTTTTATGCCACGCTTGCAGTTTTGCAGAGCACTTTACAAATACCGTATTTGACCATCCTGACGCCCCGAGCGTTATTGCTTTTTCCTCATTGTTCCCATTTTGCGGGTGAGGAAGCTGAGGCAGCTGGTGGGTAAGTCTGGGTCATTCAGCCGCGAGCGTCTGAGACGCCTCCCTGTGCTCACTCTGTGGCTCAGCTCTCTCATCTGTAGGGACAGAAGTTGGGCTCCGTGGCCCCGGGGCCCCTGCGCCCTTGAAGCCGCCATCCTATAGAAGGGCCCGCCATCTGGCCAAGGCTGCCCCCTCCCAGGACTGGCACAGGGGCCCCGAGCTGCGCCCGCACATCTCCTTGATGGAACCGGATTTACCCAAACCGACACCGCAGTGTGAAGTCCCCTCCTCCTTTGGCCCCTTCCAATGACATCGCCCTTTACAGAAACCCCCGGGGCCCCTCCCCCCAAGAAGGAGACATTGCTTCTTGTAAGTTACCAGAAATTGGCAAGAGCTGCGGGAGGAGGAAGGGTCCGCGTTAGGAAGTGCGGCTCGCCTTTGGCTTCTCTCGCGGGGATCTGGGGTGCCCCTGGGCTACGGGCCAGAGCGCGGAGGGAGCCCCAGAGCCATCGGGCGAACCCCATCCCAGATTGCGCTGCCTGTCTCCCAGAGCGTCCCTCTTTGTCAGGCCTGTGTGGGGGCGGGGCCTGGAGGCCGCTTCCTGCCCCGAACCTTAAGGTACAGCTCACCTTGAATGTTGTGACGGCTTCGCCCGGGCCCAGGGAACAGCGGAGCCTGCGGGCACCGGAGAACGCCTCTTGGGGGGGGGGGGCAGCTGGCAGGCCCAGCCCCCTCCGTCTCTGATTCTCTGAGGGTAAAGGATGCTGCTTAGGTAGGATAGAGGGGGGAGAGAGGGAGGGAGGGAGGGAGGGAGACAGACAGACAGACAGAGACAAGAGACACACAGAGAGACAGAGGGAGGGAAGAGGGAGCAGGAAAAAGGAGAGAGAAAAAAAGAGAGACAGAAAGACAGACACACAGAGACAGACAGACAGAAAGAGACAGACAGACAGAGGGGGAGAGAGAGAGAGAGACAGAGAGCGACAGAGATAGAGAGAGAGAAGGAGAGACAGACAGGCAGACAGAAAGACAGAGACAGAGAGACAGAAAAAGAGAGAAAGAGAGGGAGAGACAGAGAGAGACACACACAGAGAGATAGACAGACAGAAAGACAGAGACAGAGAGGGAGGGAGAGAGGGAGAGAGACAGAGAGAGAGGGGGAGAGAGAGAGAGAGAGACAGAAAGAGACAGAGAGGCAGAGAGAGAGAGAGACAGAGAGAGACAGACAGACAGAAAGACAGAGACAGAGAAAGAGAAAGAGGGAGGGAGAGAGGGAGAGAGAGAGAGACAGAGACAGAGACAGAGAGACAGAGAGAGACAGAGAGGCAGAGAGAGAGACAGAGAGACTGAGACACACACGCTCACACACACACACTTTGTGCCAGTGTGTCTGCCTTCGCGAAGCTTACATTTGAATGGAGGAAGACAGCACAGAAAGGGGGAGCGTGGAGCATCACAGTTTGGAAGTGACCCATGCAGGCTTGGGACTGGGCAAGAGCCAGTTTGGTTCCCAGGCAGAACCCGATTCTAGAGGGTGGGGGGGATGGCCAGCGGGCAGAAGGCCCGGTTCCAAGGCCCTTCCTGCCGGGATGCGCCCGTGTGGCTTGAGCAGGTCAGGGGAGAGCGGGATTCTGGGCTCCCTCCCTCTGGGTGCGGGGCCGCCAGTGGCGTTCCGGGCTTCCATGTCACACCATTGGCCTGTAGAGGGTTTGTGATCTGTCAAAACCTCACATTAATGGTCCCTTAGCACTGACTTCTCCATCTTGTGCTGCAGAGTTGTAGGGGGCATCTCACACGATTCCTGGCACACAGTAGGTGCTTCCTGTGCCTCAATTCCTGGCACACCGTAGATGTTTCCTGTGCCCCAATTCCTGGCACACAGGTGTTTCCTGTGCCCCAATTCCTGGCACACAGTAGGTGCTTCCTGTGCCTCAATTCCTGGCACACAGTAGGTCCTTCCCATGCCCCACACAATTCCTGGCACATATTAGTACTTTCTGTTTCTGACATGATTCCTGGCACACACTAGGTGCTTTCTGTGTGTCTGCTGATTGACCTTTCTTTTTGGGCACAGCTCCTTGGCGTTTTCCTTTGGTGAGGGCGAGGCCTTGGCTTTGGCCTTTGGCCTTTCTCAGATCTGTAGGGACTCCTCATGTTTTTCTCTTCCAGGAGGAGATGGGCATTTCCTGTGAATTGTTGGAGTCCGACTTCCTCAAATGCAGCGTGGGATTTCCTTTCATGAGGTCCAAGACCAAGGTAAGTTACTGGAGATTCAGTGACAAGAGACAGAGGACCCGACTCTGGCCCACAGCTCTCTGACCTTGGCCAAGACCCTTAGTGTCTTCATGTACAAAAAGGGGGCTGGCGTGGGTGACCCTCAGGTCCCTTCTGGCCCCAGCCTTGTGATCCTGTGAGAAACGGGCTGCCAGATCCCCCTGCTTTCTCTCTGTCTGGGTGGGACATGATGTTTCCCTGCTAACGGGGGCCTCCCTGTGAGCGTTACAGGGCCAGGGGAGTTAGCGGGCCACTAGAGGGGTGCCACAGTGCACAGAATGCCCACCTGGAGTCAGGAGCCACGGCTTTCTGGGCCCCAATCTGGCCCCAGACACTGACTAGCTGTGTGATCCCGGGTGAGCTCCCGCTTCCTTACTGTGGCTTTCATTTCTGGAAGCTGGGTCTTTGCCCAGGCTGTGCCCCCAGAGTTCCTGTGCACCAGCCATTCAGCAAGCACTCATTAAGCCCAGTGGCCCTCCCTCTCCAGGAAGCTCTATTTCCTCATAGGAATAAAGATCACATGGCCTCCTCCCCCCACCCCAGGAGAATGCAAACTCCTTGAAAGCAGAGACTTTTTATGCGTGTGACTGCCTCATGTATCTCCATCTACCTCACAGAGAGTCAGCAGATAGGAGGTGCTTAAAACATTCTCCTAGGATTAGACTCCGTGGTATCATAGGCTCAGTAAGCTGGAACTGGAAGGAATCCTGGAGGCCATCCAACCTCACTCTCCCATTTTACAGATGGGAAAACTAAGGCCAGAGAGGTGAGATCTGAACTCAACTCCTTGGATGCTCTAAAGCCAGAGTTGTGTTGTGAGCCCTCACCCTGTTTGATAGCACAGGCATTTCCCAGTATTCAAGCTTATCTACAAAAATGATTTTAACCACTTTGATTAAAATATAAGAAATGCGTCCCAGTCTACCAGTTTTCGGGGATCCAGGTCCAGACTCCATTCATTCCTTCCTTCCTTCCTTCCTTCATTCATTCCTTCCCTCGCCACTATTTACTGCTCCCTCACTGTACGCAAGAAGCTGGGGTTACAGAGCAGCTCATTGCCCTGACGGTCCCAGGGAAGGCGCCCACCATGACTGGCACTGCGCGTGCTGTAGAAAATGCTTTTCACTTGTTCTTTTCATCCATAACGTGGGAATTATAAGCCTGGGGCCCGGGCCGGACCAGGGAGCCCATTTAAGACGGGGAGGCTCTTTTCTTCCTGGCGCAGAAGAGATTTTACCAGTGGATCCGGAGACTCCTTTGTGAGGAAGAGCCCCCCGTTCCCGTCCTAGAAGGGGCATCTCATTTGGCCGGCAGGGCCCCTTGTGTGGGAGGAGTTTGGCCCAGCAGCGACCAGGGGCCCCTTCCCACCTTCTCTGATGGAGTCTCCGCTCCTGCTCCCACACTCAGCGCAGACAAGGTTGATGACGAAAGGCAGGAGTGGGAGCGAGAAGGGGGAGACGGAGAAAGCCGCAGTAGCGCTTCCGTGTGTGTACATGTCTGCGCACACGTGTGTCCCTGCGTGTTATTAAGCCCCTCCTCCTTCCACGCCCCTCACACTTTTATCTGTCATTTATGAGGTTTTTGTCCCTGTGTCCCCCTTGCCTCCGGGGGGGCTCCAGGAGGGCAGGACGTGCTTCCCCTTGCCTTTATCACACTTCCCGATGGATCGGCTTGTTCCGGGTCTCGCGGCTGCTCTTGCCCGGGCGCCCTTTGCCCCGTCCCAGCCTCAGGTCCCTCTCCTGCCCGTGCTGCCTCCAGCAGCATCCTCCCCCTAACTCCTGCCCATCGGGGCTTCTCTCTCCATCCCACCTCCGTCGGGGAGCCAGTGCTCGGCCGCCTCTCGGCCTTGCTGCCTTCACACCGCCTCGCCGCGGCGTCAGCACAGGCTGTGCGATGGGCCGGAGCGGGAATCCAAATCCCAGCTTCACAAAAGGGGAAACCGAGGCAGGCAGAAGCCCTGAGCTCCGACGCCGGTTTCCGGAGGCCTTCTCCCTAAGGGAGTCTCAAGCGCAGCCTTCTCATGTCTGTTCCCTGTCTGTCAGAAGGCTCCCCTTGTTTGGCTTTGACAGCGCCGATAATAAAGTACAAGCCTGAGAAGCCCCAGACCTTCCCAGAGCTCCTGGGGGCGTCCCCTGTAGCTTTTCACAGATGCGTCCAGCTTGTCGCGTGGAGGGGGAAGGCATGAACCCTGTGGTCACCTGGGGGGAAATGCAGCCATGACCCCCATGGTCACTTGGGGGAAAATGCGCCTCTCCCATCTCCTATTGAAAGGATGCACATGGCCGCATTCTGGGCAGGAAAGGGGCAGCTTATCCAGCCCTGGGAGGAGGGACGGGCTGAGATTACGGGGGATGCCCGCGGGGAGGAGGGATGGGCTGAGATTATGGAGGGAGACCACGGGCTGGGAGGAGGGACGGGCTGAGATTGGGGGGGGGGGCGACCGCGGGCCGGGCAGGGCCGGCACTGCCAGACTCCTTTTTTCTCTCCCTCCAGTACGAGTTCAGCGTGATCTTTGACACCAGCCACCTGTCTGGGGAGGAGGAAACGCTGAGCTTCCTTGTCACTGCTCAGAGGTAAGGGTGCCCAGGACGTTCCTCCTCGCCCTAGGAGAGAAGGAAGGGGCCGACTCTGCGAGGGCCCGCGGGTTTCAGCACGATGGCAGCTGGGCAGCGGGAGCCTCCCCATTCATTCCTGGCCCTCGGAACCCCCGGAGAAGTCGGGGCTCTTTGCCGAAGCTTACAGACTTATGTCAGCTTTGCTTCTGAGCGGGAATGTGAAATGGGGCCGGGAGGCGCCAGTCGCCGTCCGGAGTGGGCCGAGGGGATTGTGGGGCCTTCCGTGGCCTCTGCTGGCCGAAGAGGGGAGGGATCACCGGGCCTCGGCTCCCAGGCTCCCACAAAGCCAGTCAGCGGCCAGCGTTGGCTAAGCGCTTTCTCGCCCAGGGAACACAGTTAAACCTGCCCGCTTCCCCCAGAAAGCCCACTCTCTGGGTGGCTGAGAAGCTCCCCATCTCATGAGCTTCCTGGGAGAAAGGGAAGCTTTTTGATGAGCGCCCCTCTAAAACTTGGCTCAGGCCGGGGCAGCTGCTCGGAAAGAGATGAGCCTTTGTGGGTGAATCCAGCGCCTGCCACGGGAGGTGGCGGGAGGCAGAAGGGGCTTTGTCTCCCTCCGGGAGCCATTGGGACCATCATTGGGTGTCTGGGGGGGGGGGCTGGAAGGATGACGGCAGAATCCTCTCCTCCTGTACCGGCAGTTCTGGGGAGTCCCCATTCTGTTCCTGTTGGGGAAAGGGAGGAGGAGAGGGGGAGAGAGGGAGGGGGAGAGGGAGGGGGAGAGGGAGGGGGAGAGGGAGAAGGGGAGGGGGTAGGGGAGGGAAAGGGGGAGAGGGAGGGGGGAGGGAGGGGGAGAGGGAAGGGGGAGGGAGGGGGAGAGGGAGGAGGAGGGAAGGAGAGGGAGGGGAGAGGGAGGGGGAGAAGGAGAGGGAGGGGGAGGACAGAGGGAGGGGGAGGGGGAGGGGGAGGGGGAGAGGGAGAGCTGCTCTTTGGATCCAAGATCTTGAGGGTCCTGAGAAATACGGCTGTTGGTAGCGTGTCTGCAGGGAAGGCTCGGAGCTGGATCCCCTTCATATTCTAGTGCTGGAGCTTAAAGGGGCTTCCAGAGAGAGGGGGTAGGAGAGTTATCCATTAGATAATAAACTCCACCAGGGCAGAGACTGATTTTGTCTTTAGGTTCCCAGGGCCTGATCTGGGCTAAGGGAGCTACAGAGTCAGAGCTCTGAGCTTCCATGAGTCCGAGACTTATTTTATTTTACATTTTTATTGAAATCCGTCACTTTCATTTTTAAATACAGGATGGTCCCAAAGTCTTAGTGCAGCATTACATTTGAAGGACTTAAAAATGCCCTAAGACCTTTGAGGTCCTCGCCTTCCCCAGAGAGTCATCAGAAGAAAAACCACAGAGGAGGAAAAAAGGATCATTTCAGCAAAAGCAGCCAATGATCCCCTGAGTCTGGCAGGACCGCAGTATTCAGTACCTGTAGTTTGCACCTCTGCAAAGAGGCAAAGGAAGGCCGGCCTGAAACACGTGCAGGCCTTCTCTGTATTCTATTTTAATTATCACATAGCCACTAGAACAAGGGATTTCCATCTGGCAAAGACTGGGCTTCCAGCTAACTTCTCAAGTGGAAGCTGAGAAAATTAGCAGGAGTTATTGGGAGCAGGAAGCCCATTCCTTGGTCCCCGGGATCCCGGGGTCTCCTACGCCGTTGGTGATCTTGGCTTCCTTTGCCAGAAACAACCGGCGGTCTCCGGAGAACATAAGCTCCGCGTGGATTATGGTTTGTGGCTGTCTCTGGATGCTCGGCCCTTAGCACGGTCCCTTATTAATTGGAGGGGACAGATTCAGGAGGAGCTCTACTTTCCCCCCTTGAGGCTGTACTTTGAGAAGTACCTTCTTCTGTCTGGGTCTGTCCATATGGCCAAGTCACAAAACAAGAGTGTATAAAATTGGTAAAAAAAAAAAATCCACGTGTCTCCGCTTCTGGGCGTCTGTCTCTGCTCTCTTGACCCATCAGTCTCCATGAGACGCTTTAATGGGAGATCCAGCACGTGGCAGCTGACCAGAGCCATAACTAAGGTGGAGCAGCTGGGGTTTTGTATCGGGGCCCTAATTTTAGAGGGCTTCAGCGGCAAGAGACAGTGCTTTCTTGGTCATCCTCTCTCCCATCCTCCAAACCTAGCCTCCAGTCAGTGCTTTCCTTTGAGATTACCTTTTGGTTACTCTATATATGTCGTGCACATGTAATATTATCTGTGCAATATCATCCTCCCTATTACAGTGTGATGGAGGGCTCTTTAGGGCAGTGTCCTTGTATCCCAAGGTTTAGCCCAGTGCTGCCGTACGAAAAGGGCTCCCTAAATGCTTGTGAGCTGAGGGGGTTTGCTGGGGGGCATCCCCCCTCCTCCTGAAGCCGAGGGCGCTCTTCCTGCTTTATGTTCTGGGCAGAGTCCCTGATCCCGGCTCTGGGCCGGAGCCCCAGGAATCGGCCTTTTCGCGCTTTGTGCAGCCGCTAATTTGGGGCTTGCAGAAAGACGCAATGACGCGGCTATTTTCCCTTTCTCCAAACCAGCGGCAACGTAGAGCGCTCTGACTCCCTCCATGACAACGCCCTCGTGCTGACGGTGCCTCTGGTGCACGAAGTAGACACGTCCGTGGCCGGGTAAGTGACCGACGCTCGGCCACAGGGCGGGGGAAGTCGGGGATCAGCTTCCTCCTTCCCCATCTCCCCTTTCCTGTCTGGGTCGTCCCCCGACGGAGAAGGAGAGTTCCCTGCTCTGGGGCCTTTCTCACTCCTCCTTTCTGCCGCCGGAAGCCCCCGAATCTTAGTCATCGGCTAACAGGCCGATCCTCTAATTCCACGAGCGGTCGGGACTGCGGGAGCTTTGTCATTTTCCCAAGAGGTTTGGGAACATCCCGGGGGGAGACCTGTCATGTAGTCCTGCCATTAAAACTGCAGCTGAGAGGCCGGGGCCCGAGGCTGGGGTCCGACGGTCCAGCCGGCAGGAAAGCTGCTCTTGAGGCTGGAAGTCCGGAGCAGGTGCTTCTGGGGGTGACCCAAGCTGTCGGAGCAGGGGGCCCAATAGCTCTGGCTACCCCTGGTTATGTCTTGTTCGGAAAGCAGTGAGAGCGACGGAAATGAGGTCTAAAACAATGGGGTCTTCATGGGGAAACTGAGGCAGTGCGGGTGGGGGGGAAAGTGCCCACTGAGCGCTGATGGCCCCGGAGATGGAGGGGTCGCCGGCGTGCCTCCTTGTTCAGGAGCCGTGCCACAGGGCACTCGCTCTTCCTTGTGGAAGCTGCACGGATCTCCTCAATAAGGACCCAGACTTGGGCTGAACCCTTGGGAGGCTCAAAGGCTCCTCTTCGACTTTCGAGTGTTCCTGGGTCCCAGCCCAGGCCTCAAGGGGCTGTCCCGGGGCTGAGACTCCCAAGCTGGCTTTGGGGGGGGGGCCGAGGCGATTTCCCCTCCTCGGAGAGAGGACTTGTGCTCTCCAGACTCTGACTCTGAGGTTTAGGAGGCGATGGGAAGCAGGCCAGATGGGAAGTCCAGACAGAACTGCTCTGGGCGCAGACCCATGGGAGAACGGACCAGCCATTGAATGTTCTGAGCCTCAGTTTGTCTCTCTGTCAAATGGGGGTGCACCTCCCGGGCCTGGCAGAAGGAAAGCGCTTTGCAAACCTTGAAGCGGGCATTATAAAATGCGAGTGATTATCCATTTGTTAGTCCCGAGATTGTCCAGAGACCCCTCCCTCTTGTGGGCAAGAGTGTGTCCCCCCCTTAGCATCTAGCAGGAGACCCTCCCTCAATATTGATCAGATGCAGCTTATCCAAGGGCGGCAGTGACGATCATGACAGTAAGTCAGGGGATGGCGAGCTTGCCGTGTTTCCATCGGCCGGCTCATCTGAGTCTCCCGGTAACCCCGAGAGCCAGCGGCTGTTAATGTCGCCGTGGGAATGATAATGACAATATCAATAACAGCTAACATTCACGTAGGGTTTGCCATGTGCCGGGCACTTTACAGTCGTTAATGATCCTCACAACTCTGCTCTTATCAGCTCTGTCTGACAGAGGGGGAAACTGAGGCAAACAGAGTAAATGGCTTGTCACAATGGTAAGGGGCTGAAGCTGGATTTGAACTCAGGGCTGGGCTCTAGCGCTCTAACCTGCTGGGCCGTGACTTGGTTGGCCTTGGGGACAGAAGTACGAGCAGATGCTCGTGGCTGCTCATGTGCTTTCCTCGCCCCCGTGCCCAGCCGGCTCCCTCTCCCCACGCTGGGCAGGCTGAGCCACTCCCAGGAACCACAGGCTTCTGGGCCTGGTTAGAGCTGAGCACAAATGGGCCCACAGGTTAGATTAAATCTGATTAATATTACATAAAGTGAATTAAGAGGCGGGTTTCTTAGGAGTGAACGAAAGATAGAAGATCCACGAGGGTTCCTGGGAATCAGCTGAAACTCAGTGCCCCCCCCACCCCCGGCCCCAACGAAGCTAACCTTGAAACCAGTCCAAGTGAGTTTCTTGGTCCCAGACTGAGCAGGGAGGAGGGAAGGGGGGAAGAGGAGGAGGCAGCAGGAGGGCTCCCTTGGGCTTCTCCGCCCATCCTGGGAGCCTGGCCCTGGCTCCTTCCTCCCTTAGCAGGAAGGATGGAAAGAGACCCGCAGATAAGGGGAAGAAACACTCTTCATCTGGTCTGATCAGGCGCTGGGCTATTCAGAAGATTTATTATTATAAAAACGGACGTAGAAGTGTTCATTTTAGTTCTGGAAGCACCCAATCCGTTATCGTACGGTATTAATTTTAAAAGTTAGCAGTAGTTACGAAATTCAGTGTTGAGGATTTCACTTTTTGTTTGTCGAAGTCTTGGTGCGAGCGCTTTGGTTTCACGGCACCTTCACGTCCGCCTGTGCTCCTTCTGCCCCTCTTCGGGAACCCGCCCTTTCTAGCACAGGCCCCATCCAAAGGCTCACTCCCTTTCCTTCCCCCCTCACTTAAGGCAGGGGCGGACACTATGGGCAGCGGGGGTGGGGAGAGTCCCAAGGGCTCTGGCCAGTCACTCTGCCTCTTCCTAACCCTAAATCCCTTCCCCTCCTCAGGGCTGGGGGGTGGAAGGGCCTAAGGACTTTAGGTGGATTTAGGGGCTTCTCTTTTTCCTGGTAAATGACTGTCTCCCCCCCCCCCAAGGAGCTGCTGCATGTCTCATAACGGCACGGCCCTTAGTTCAAGGCCTTGAACGCTTGTGTTGCAGCAGAAGGCAGGGCTGGTCCACCTGTGGACAGGTTGGTGCAAGGCTGCCAGTGCTGCCACCTGAGCCTAACCAGCTAAGGGGTTGGGGTGTGTGTGTGTGTGTGTCTGAGTGTGAGTGTGTGAGTGTGTGTGTGTGTGTGAGTGTGAGTGTGAGAGTGTGTGTGTGAGTGTGTGTGTGTGTGAGTGTGTGTGTGAGTGGGTGAGTGTGTGTGAGTGTGTGTGTGAGTGTGAGTGTGTGTGTGGGTGAGTGTGTGTGAGTGTGTGTGTGAGTGTGTGTGTGAGTGTGAGTGCGTGTGTGAGTGTGAGTGTGTGTGTGTGTGAGTGTGTGTGAGTGTGAGAGTGTGTGTGTGTGTGTGAGTGTGAGTGTGTGGGTGAGTGGGTGAGTGTGTGTGAGTGTGTGTGTGAGTGTGAGTGTGTGTGTGTGAGTGGGTGAGTGTGTGTGAGAGTGTGTGTGAGTGTGTGTGTGTGAGTGTCCCTCCTGCCTCCCTGAAAGTGCCAGAACCCGGGTCCCAAGTCAGCGAGGGCCTGTGCTGAGCTTGACCTGCGAGCCAGTCAGGATCAGATGAACGCCCGCCTGTGGCCCCCGCGTGGGCTGCCGGGCTCCCAGGCCTCGGCGCCCTGGTCCCGGTGCTGGTCCCGGCCGCCGTGCAGCACGGGGCTCTTGTCTTCGCCTCTCGGGCCCCAGGCCCTGTTTGCGGGTCAGGTGCGGGCCCAGGTTAATGGGGGGGGGCTTTCCTTCCTGAGGATTTCTCTGGCACTGAAGCTTTTGCCCGGGAGCCCGTCCCGGGGCGCTGATTCCCTCCTCCATGGTACCGAGAGCTGCCCGGGATGGCCCAGGAGCGGCCTCCCTGCAGCTCTGGCCGATCCCCGGGGGTTCCCGTCTTCCTTTTGACAAGGGAGCTCCTCCTGGTACCGCCCTCGGTCGGTGGAGGGTCCGCCGCGGGCTGCAATTTTCTCATTTGCTTCGCTGAGAGCGGAGGTAAGGGAGCCGCCACGGCCCAGCGGCGCGGGGGGCGATGTTCCCGGAGCTCTGACCACCTACCTCGCCACCCAGCCTCAGCCCTTTGCCCACGGCCCCCCAGCTCTCCCCCAGCCGCTCATTTTGGTCGCGGCTGCCCTCGAAGCCTGTAATCTTCAGCGCTCCTGAAATCGGGACAACCCGGAGCAGAGGATCAGCATGGATTCTGTTGGTTTTGTCATCTGTCCGTGGTTTGGAATGTCATCCCAGAGCAGACCACCCTCCCCCGACTTTTCTTCTTCAAATCTTGCTGTGGCGTGTTGGGGCTCAGGAGCTCCTCTCTCTCTCTCTCTCTGATCTCTCTCTCTCTGTCTCTGTTTCTCTCTGTCTCTGTCTCTCTGTCTCTGTCTGTCTCTGTCTCTGTGTCTCTGTCTCTCTGTCTCTGATTTCTCTCTGTCTGTCTCTGTCTCTCTCTGTCAGTCTGTCTCTCTCTGATCTCTGTCTGTCTGTCTGTCTCTCTGATCTCTCTCTGGATCTGTCTCTCTCTAATCTCTCTCTGTCTCTGTCTCTCTCTCTGATCTCTCTCTGTCTCTGTCTCTCT
>JAJPUD010002763.1:50610-122501 GCA_023553655.1 Myrmecobius fasciatus
CTCTGTCTCTGTCTCTCTCTCTGATCTCTCTCTGTCTCTGTCTCTCTTTTTAGCTTTTTCTTTTCAAAAATACATGCAAAGTTAGTTTTCAACACCTTGCAAAACCTTGTGTTCCAGATTTCCCCCCTTCCTTCCCCCATCCCTCTCCCTTAGACAGCAAGTAATCCAATGTAGGTGAAATCTTCCAAACATAACAATTACCATTCTGCACAAGAAAAATCTGATCAAAAGGAAAAAAAAATGAGAGAAAACAAAGAGCCAGCAAACAACAACAACAACAAAAAGGGTGAGCATGCTGTCTGTGATCCACATTCAGCCCCGTGGTCCCCCCTCTGGGGGCCGACGGCCCTCTCCATCCCAAGTCCATTGGAATGGGCCCGAATCAGCTCATTGTGGAAAGGAGCCCCGGCAGGAGCTCATTTTCAAATGATAACCAGGAAACCCAGCCCAGCCAGCCAACAACATAGCTTTTCATCCACCAGTCCTCAAAGAAAAGTTTATCTGGTGTTGGCTCGACAGCCCGCCCGTGGGGGGGGGCCTTAGAATCAAAAGACTGCTCCCATCTCAGCCCTGTTGCTCATTAGACTTGCAAGGGATCTCTTGAGCCTCCACTTCTTTAGCTGTAAAATGGGGACAATAATATTACTGTTTTATAGAATTGTTGAGAAGTCTTAGAAATGTGTGATGTCTGGATCGTAGAAGGATGAAATTTGGGGTAGGAGAGCCTAGTACTGAGCAGGTGTTTGCTCTCTGTATAGTCCTGAGCAAGTCACATAGTCGCTCTAAAACTTGTCTCGTCATCTGTCCAGTGTGTGTGGGGGGTTGGACCAGACTTTGTGTGTGCTGTAACATCCTAAGGCAGCCGGATGAAGCTTTTGGCCCCCGACTCGGAATCCCGGATCATCTAGTCCGGGGGGAGGGGCTTCTTAAATTGCTGTTGATGAATTTTTAATTTTTTTCCCTAACTGTATTTCAATATAATATTTCTCATTCTAGTCCTATGAGGTTTAAGGTCTTTATTTTGTGCATTTAAAAACTTGATTGTGAGGAGGGGGCTTGACTGGTAGACGGCTGAGGTTCTTTCAAGCTTTAAGTCTGTGATTCTGGGACAGTTCTGCCCTCGACTCCTCGTTTGTGGTTCAAGTTCAGCGGCCTAGCTCAGTGTGAGAAGACTTTTCTGGGAGGGGGCAGTTTAAAAGGACCCCCTTCCCCCCAGGGCAGATCCAAAGAGGGGAGATAAGTAGGAGGTTCGGTGGTGATGGCGTCCCAGTGGGAAATGGGGGAGGGAGCCAGATCTCCATGTTGGCTTCCTTCTCCGTAAGGGGGATGGGGTTTGGAACGGACGATCCCCTCAAATTGTATGATTATAGGACAAGAAACGTTAGATCTGGAGCAAGGAGGCCCTCTGGGGATCAGCTTTGGGGGGACGAGGGGAACCGATCCCCTGATAAGTGGAGTCCCTTGCTGATGGTCAGGGCGGTGGGGGGCAGGTCAGGGCGGTGGGGGGCAGGTCCGGGCGGTGGGCCTCCCAGCTTGATGGAGCCCTAAGATGGCGGGCTTCTCCTCGCTCTTGCAGAGTCGTGTCTCCCACCTCCTTCATGTACGGCGAATCCATCGAGACGTCCAACTTCGTTCATCTGGAGGACTGGGAATGCCAGTATCAGCCCCTCAACATCACCCTGCAGGTAGGAGCCTCCGGGTCCCCGGGGCCTTCCGGCCTTCACTGGAACTGCCTTTGCTGCCGCGTGATTGTCACCTGAACCGCAGTCCTACTTACCGGGGGAGGGGCCCTGGCTCGGTGGTCACGGCTTTCGCTCCTGTTGCCTTTGTGCGGTGGCTGGGCCCCCAGCTCTTCTGGACCTCACTCTCTCCCTGCGAGCTGAGCCCTCCACCGCTTCCCCCATGGGTCCCAGGTCCCTGATTCTTTTCCTGGGAGTCTCCTCTTGCCTGGGATGAAATGGGTTTGGACGGGCCCTTCCAGAGTCCTGGCTGCCCAAGCCAGTCCCCCACTTCCACTGGGCCGCCAGGCGGGAATCGGGGACAAAGACAAAGGAAGGGCTGAGGGAGGGCCGGGAACCTGGGGGAAGGGGAGAAGCTGTGGGAGGGGAGAGGGCGTAAAACAAACATCATTGGCTCTTACAAACAACAGGGCTTCTCGGGCCCGCTGCCTCCCGGGCCCCCTCGGGCCCACCGCCTCCCGGGCCCTGTGCCACCTCCCGGGTAATGGGTAACACATGGCTCCGTCCTGGGGAGGGGAGGCTGGATTGTGCAGAACCGTGGGCCCTGCGCCCATGCCCTGCCCCTGATTAGAGGCAGGGAGGGTCGCAGCGTAGTCAGAGTGAGGGGCTCACGAGCCATTGCTGCGAACCAGGCCCAGCGCGCCGTCCCCGGGAAGCAAACCGAAAGCCAAAATCAGTTGTGAAGACAGAGTTTTTTTCCATTGCCTTTTATTATTGGTTGGGAACCAGATAAAGACCATGTGCTGATGCTCTGACTAATGGTTTCCTTCTAATGATTGTGTTAATAATAAAAGGGATGACGATCATTACATTTATAACTGAGGACTCCTCCCACGCCCTCAGAGTCATCGTGCAGAAAGCCTGACCCGAGAAATCAATGAATTAACCAAAATATAAAAGCACAGTGTGTGATATTTATGTGTATCCACATATAGGTGTGCACATGTATGTATACACCTACATCCCATACACACGTGTGGCGGGTGGGTGTTGCTTCCTCCTAGTAGAATATAAGGAAGGTCAGCGCCTGGCTCAGCTGGTGCTCATTATGTGCTTATTATGACTGGTGCCTAATTAATGCTTGTTGAGGAAGAGTCTCATCTGCTATGGAGTCCGGCTCCCTCATTTGGCCGAGGACTTAGGGGCTTTGTCCAGGGCCCCGTGGGTAAGGTCAGAGGTAGAATCTGACCCCCAGTGCTCGGACTCAGCGGCTCTTTCCACTCTTGTCATTGTTATTGTTCAGTCACGTCTGAGTCTTTGGGCTTTTCCTGGCAGAGATACTGGAACAGTTTGCCATTTCCTTCTCCAGCTCATCTTACAGATGAGGACGTTGAAGCAGACAGAGCAAAGTGACTTGCCCGGGATCACACAGCCAATCTGAGCGAAAGGAACGCCCTTTAGTGCCTGTAACAGAGAAGGGGCCGTCCATTCTGTCTTCTGTGCTTCTGTTTCCTTGTCCATGAAATGACCCAGAGGCATAAAATAAAGACTAATAAGTCTCCCTCTCGACTCCATGTCTGTGGCCCAACGGCCGACAGCACCGGGAGCCCATCTCTCTCGGCTAGTCCTTTTCCTTAGGAAAAGTCCTTATATCAAACTGAAACTGCCACTGTTGGGATGGTGGAGAGAAGGCTGGACTTGTTATCCGGAAGAACCGAGTTCGAGTTGCCCCTTCGTGTTTCCCAGCCCCCTGGCCCTTGGTGACTGACTTAAGCTATTTCGGTTTCACTCTCTTACCTTTTTAAAAACAAGGAAGAAGTTGGATCCTCCCTGACTCTGGGTCTGTGATCCCTTAATTTCTGACTGTCACTTTCCCTCCTACCACAAAGGCCGCCCCTTTCCCACCCATCAGCCCTGAAGATACTTTCGCCCTGTTAGAGCTGTCTCTTCTCCCCTCCTTCCAGAGATGCTCATTTGACAGGAGCATCCATCATCCTGGGGCCCGCTCTTGCCACTCTCTTCTATCCCTGATCCTTTAAAACTCTGGTGCCCTCCAGCACCGAGCCCGCTGCTCCAGGGTGGTCCAATGGGACTCTCACCTCCCCCTTCCTGGAAGCTCGGTCTCTTAACTCAGTCGAACAATTGCATTATCCTTCTTGGCTTCCAATCACGCTGTTAACTTAGATCGAATTTGCAGTCTATTACAACCCACAAGCTTTTCTCAGATGGACTGCCTGCTAACCGTCCCTCCCTCGTTCCCTGCCCCTTGCCAGAGCCAATATTTCTTACCTTTTGGCTCAGGTTCTAAGGTTTTCTGTCGGTCTCTCGTCTTTGTTGTCCGAACCCAGGCTTTCTCCAAGGCCAAGCTTACCTCAGTGACCCATCTGTCGGCCATCTATCTTCATTGTTCTTCAGTAAATGATCAGTAAATCATCATGGGTAATCAAATAGCAGAAGTAGGAGGGTATTCCAAGGGGCAAGATGTTCACGTGGGATTAGTTGCAGACTCCAAATCGAGTCCTTTAGGGTAGCTTGCAATACCATCTTGGACGTAGAGATGAAGAAATCCTCCTTTCCAAGGATCGGGGAGGAGCTATGGCAGCAGAACCCCATCCGTGCTGTCCACCCTGGAGGCTGTCAGGTGGCTTTTTATGTTGATGCTATTACAAAGCTCATTGGGAGGAGGAGAGTCAATGTTTTATCTGGAAACAACTGAGATAAATGAAAAAAAAAGCATCAATCCCCAATAGTTTGATAGTATTTAAAAATATAGCCTGACATAGTGGAAAAGCGCAAGCCTGAGAATCAGAGAGGGGAGTTCCAGGAGACCTTGCCGAGCCTGCCTCAGTTTCCTCACATGTAACATGAGGGGTTGAACCGAATTGTTTCCAGTGTTCTTTTTGATCCCCAAATCAATTGTTTGCAATTTAGATTTCCTCATATATCAAGCAAATAAAATAGGTTTATAATGTTTAGGAAGAAAAAGGAGAGAGAGAAAGAGAGAGAGAGAGACAGAGAGACAGAGAGACAGAGAGACAGAGAGAGAGACAGAGAAAGAGAGACAGAAACAGAGAGACAGAGACAGAGACATAGAGAGACAGAGAGAGACAGAGAGAGAGGGGGAGAGAGAGAGAGAGAGAGGGAGAAAGAGAGAGACAGAGCTTTTAAAAGAAGGAAAATATATAATTTTGTAATATTGGATTTTTGTTATATTGAACTTATCTTTGCATCTTTGTTCTACCCTCCCAAGGCATGGCTTTCTCTGAATGACTTTATAGCATGGCAAGTCTGTTGGAATAGGAAGCTTATTTTTATTGAACTTAATACAGAGAAGAGATGTGGGGCAGTAGGTAGAGAGCCAGTCTTGGAGTCAGGTTCAAATCCTGCTGATGACCCATACTAGCTGTATGATGCTGGCTTGGTCACTTACATCCCCTGGAAGCGCCTAGGAGGCTCTTTAGGATGATAAGTTAATGGAGGCGGCAGATCTGTATTAGAGAATTGAGAGGTTTTTACTCTCAAGCAGTTCCTGAAATGGAGACGTCGTGAATTAGAACAAAACCACATGGCAATTTGTTTGTGAGTGATACTTTCATTAAATAACACGAGTGTGTGTGTGTGTGTGTGTGGAATATTCACAGGTTTATAACACTGGACCGAGCACTCTCCCTGGCTCATCGGTCAACTTCTGGATCCCCGACCGGCTTTCTGCAGGAGATGTCGAGATGTTTCTCATCCAGGAGGTGATGGTGAGTCTCTGGGCTCCTGCCCCACTTGGTCTATAATCGATCATTTTTTCATGGTTCCATTGTATTTCCATCCATCCCTCTCCCCAAGGGTCTATGCTACAAAAGACCAGTTAATAGTGTTCAATTCAAATCACTTCAATTCACTTCATTTTGTTGAATGATTCCAATTCAGTTGTTTCCATTCAATTCAGCAGACATTGAACAGGCAGGTGTACAAGGTAGAGAGAAGTAGTGTTGTGCAGTGGCTAGAGAGTTGTCCTTCAAGCCAGGAAGACAAGGCCCCCTCTGCCCCGTATCGGCTGTGTGATCTTGGACAGGTTACCTAATGTTTTAGGACCCTAGGTAATCCTTGCAGATGCTCAGGTACAGAGATCATGCCCACTTGCATTGGTACAGGGATTTTCCCGAGACAGCCATGTGACCAGGGGAATCTTGAACAAAGATGTCCGGGTCCTCAGACCTCACTTTCTCATAGTCTCACCCATATTCTCTCATGGTGTGTGTAGCCTTGGTTTAAATCAGCCCCGAGAGAAAGCCGAAGTTTGGGCACAGCAAAATCCAGTCATTCTGTTGGCAGAGGACACATACAGAGCCCCCATGACACGATGGCTGAGTCTGACCCCCTCCCTAGGACAGGATCTTCATTGTGTCTGGTGCTGGCTGTGGAGTCGGGGGGATGCTGACATTTTAGTATTGCTTTGACTATTGTATCAGCATGCTACGGAAGCCAGCCTTGACCCATTTTCTTTAAAAATGGATAGCCAGGGGCAGCTTGGTGGTGCAGTGGATAGAGCACCGGCCCTGAAGTCAGGAGGACCTGAGTTCAAATCTGGTCTCAGACACTTAGCATTCCCTAGCTGTGTGACCCTGGGCAAGTCACTTAACCTCAATTGCCTCAGAAAAAATAAAATAAAATAAAATAAAAATGGATGGCCAGTTAGCTTCATCAGGGCCATGTGTGTATGGTCATAATGTTATTAAATGAAATGCAAAGTCACATTTGGGGATGATATTAGGGTGGGCCTAACTCTACTTGCACACTCTTTCCACATACCTATGGGACTATTATATAGGGAAAGGGAGAGAGACCCGATCTGGGATTTCACTGGTCCAAAGAATTCCCATGTAAAGAAGTTCCTTCTCCTGGTACAGATAACTATCTTCTCTGCAAATTACTCCGCTGAGTTCCAGTTAGTGCGAATGACAAATTCCCTGAAGCGGTTGTATTATTCAGATTCACACTGCATTTTGCCACTGGGCTGAAACCAATAACCATATTGCATAAAACAAAAACTTTGAACAGTGGGGATTCAAATATGGCTGACTCACTTCAGGCGAATTGGGATCTAGCTCTCATCTTAAAGAGTTACCTAGACCCCTGGTAGATGAAAAGATTTGGTCAGGGTGGCCCAGCCCATCAGGTCAGAGGCAGCACTAGAACCAGAACTAGGCAGTCCCAGGCAGAGCTAAAACTTCCTGGCTTTGAAGCTGCCTCTTTAGATACTCTCCCATCTTTCTGAGCTTTGTAGGCACTTAATAAACATTTGTTAGATCGAATTAAATTGAATCAGATCTAAATTAATGCAGAGAACAGAACTGAATGACACGTGATTAATGTTCTGGCTTAGTAGAGAGAGCTAGAGTTTGTGAGTGGGATGTACATGTAACTCCTGGTGATTTTGCAGAAAGAAAAAAAAAACAAATTTAATAACTACCCCTGGCTAGTGTGGTCTAGAGAGGGTTAATGTCAGGCAAGGTGGACTCAGACGCTTTCCCCTTGCCCCATCATATACCGGCTGTCTGACCTTGGCCAAGACTCCCAGTCTCCATCTGGCCCAAAGAACTCCCAGAAATTGGGGGTCACAGAGCAGCTGCAGAAGCAAGTTTCCCTATAGGAAACCACTTACCCTAATGACGGTAGATGTCTAGATAGGAAACTTGCAAGGGTCTCCTGTGGGGAAGCTGATATGTTCCCTCCGTGCTTCTTCCCAGTGATAATGTCCCCACTGGGACCAGAATATACACCTATCCTGGCTCACCCAAGGTTCTGAAGCTGTCTTCTGTTCCCCATATGGCAGGGTTCAGTTCTTTGCTCGGGCACTAGTTCATCCAGTGACATTTTGCACTTTCTTCCAAGTGTTTGATTGATTGGTGATGGGAGCCTGTTGTCACTTCATTAAGATAACAGGGAATCCTACGACTTACTTAAGAAAGAAGAGGTGATCTCATTGGTTGGCTCAGCTTCACCCTTATATGGGGTGTGTGTATGTTGAGGAGACAGATAGAGTTAGCCATGAATGCTCATTATCTGTGAAGATCCCCAAAAGCTCAGAATTTCCTAGCCGGAGATTTTAAGTCTCTGGGAAACTATCCTTCTCTGGGGATTACAAGCCTGTGAAGTGTCTCTCCGTAGATGAAGAGCCGAAGGATGGAACCTTAAAGACCATCTTTTTACAGAGGAGGAAACTGAGTCAGGAAGCAGAGAGATACTTGACCATCACAAAGCTAGCTCATTCTGACTCCAAGCCCAGGGCCCGCTCTCCTGACCTTGTGCATTGTACAAAGGGACATAAATCTTTGAAGTCCATCAGTGAGTGTTGAAATTGGGGGAGGGGGACTTTTCCATCTTCATTTTGTACATAGGGTGACTTCAGTCAGAAACTCTTTCTCGTTCCTGCAGCAGGAACGTGGCCCCTTACTGTTCCAAACACTTAGTATTCACTACCTCATTTAGAGATAGTGAATACCCACTGAGGTGGGCAGTGCATAGTTAGAAGCCCCATTTTCTAGGTGACAAACTGAGGCTCAGAGAAGTAAGTAGAAGAAGTATCTATTAAGTATTAGCCATGGTATAAGCACACCAATCATTGCAGAGGACCTCGAGGACAAATCGTGTGAGCTGTGTGATGCTCGGCAAGTCATTGAACTTCTGCTTGCCTCAGTTTCCCCAACTGTAAAATGGGGATCATACCAGCACTTCCCTCAAATCATAGCTTTAAAACACTTAGCACCTAAGTGAAATGAGCAGAACCAGGAGATTATTATACACAGCAACAAGACTATATAATGGTCAATTCTGATGGACATGGCTCTCTTCAACAGCGATGTGATTCAGACCAGTTCCTATTGTTCAGTGATGAAGAAAGCCATCTACACCCAGGGAGAGGCCTGTGGGATCTGAGTGTGGACCACAACGTAGCATTTTAACGCTTTCTGTGAATGTTTGCTTGCATTTTGTTTTCCTTCTTGAGTTTTTTTCGCTGTCTAGATCTGATTTTTCTTGTGCAGCAAAATAGCTGTATAGATATGTATACACATATTGGATTTATCATATATTTTAACATTTAACATGTATTAGGCTACCTGCCATTTAGGGGAGGAGGTGGGGGGAAGGAGGGGAAAATTTGGAACAAAAAATTTTGCAAAGGTCAATGTAGAAAAATTACTCATATGCTCTGTAAACAAAAAAGCTTTAATAAACAAACAATAAACCACAGTGCTTAGTAAATAGTAGGTGCTTAATAAATGCTTATTCCCTTCTCCTTTTCCTTCTCATCATTGTATATGAAACAGAGCTGCTCTTTTCTGTCTTTGACACACCTTTTTGTAGACTGGGCATTTAGCTATTGGAAAGAAGAGACGTCATCATTGTCAGATGCTGGTGATCATCTCAGTGATTGCCAAGGAAACTACAGTGTCCCTCTGTACTCTGTCCTGATTAGACCACAGTAGGAGTATTGTGTCTGGTTCTAAGCATCTTGTTTTATGGAGCATAACGAATGCCTCCAGAGGAAGGATGACCAGAATGGTGGACAGGCTTGAGGCCAAGTACCACAAGGAAGAGTGGAAGGATGTGGAGAAGAGGGCCATTGAAGGGCTCTCCCAGAAGAGAGAGATTCAACTAATTCTGTTTAGTTCCAGAGGGCAGAGGAAAGAGCCATGGATGGAAATTACAGAGAGAGACCAATTCAGGCTTGAGATCAGAAAGAAACAAAACTTCCTAATACTTAGAGCTGAACATCAGCAGTGGAATGGACTTCCTTGGGAAATAGAGGGCATTTTTCATCAGAAGCTTTCAGGTAGAAGCTGGGTGATCGCTTATTTGGTGTCTGGGTAGAAGGGAATTTGGGGACATTAGATTTAGACTTTAAGGGCAGCTAAGCACCATTCCAAGTCCAAAATTCTGGGATTTTGTGATTTATGTGTTTTACTTTAAGAATATAAATTTAAGACTCGAATCACATTTCAATCTTCCATTGAAGCCCTCAGAACTTTAGTTTTGATGCTTGTTATTAATCCTGTGTGAAGGAATTAAAAGGTTCCAAAGCTTATAATATAATATTATATTTATGAATATAAACTTATAAAACCTCTTAGATCCCAAAGGATGTCTTACTTTTGGGCAAAAATGAGTTGTGATGTCACTGATAAAGTACCTGGTACGACCAGGTGGTGGTGCTGTTTGGCAGGGTTTGGTTTAAGATGGGAAGTAAAAATGAAAGTAAAAGGTACTCCCTCCCTCCTCAGACCATCCTACCTGTGGAAATGTAGAGATCTACTTTGCTTCCTAACTCTTCCTTAGCTGGATTGTGGCCATGGGTGCTGTGGGGTGCCTTTGTTATAGACACTTCCCTCCACCATACCCTTCACTAAGCATAAACAATCTTCCTAAGAAAAAAGGAAAATGAAGGGGGTAAATTTACCTGATTTTAAAAGAATTCTCAATAAAGATCAGACCAGGAGCAGCTAAATTGGCACAATGGATAGAGCACCAGCCCTGAAATTAGGAGGACCTGAGTTCAAATCTGGTCTCGGACATTTAACATGTCCTAGCTATGTGACCCTGGGTAAGTCACTTACCCCCAAATGATCAGACCCAGCAAGAATCTTTCATATAGCTCAAGCTCCCACTTTGGAATATGGGGAGAATGCCAATTCTATTGCCCTTGAAATCTTGGCAGCAAATCTGTCCTCTGCCTTGCTTTCTCCCTGTAGCAATACCAAAAGCCATTTCCTAGTACTCTCCCCACCTCCCACTTCCCAATTAAGAACCTAGGATCATACCTGGACAGCCCAAGGGGAGTAAAGAATAAATTGAGTCCCCTCACTTATCAATGAGGAAACTCAAGCAGAGACTTTAAGTGATTTGCCCCTTCCCCACTCAGGGGATCTATCTGGGAAGTATCAGAGATGAGACTTGAAGTCAGATTCTCCTGATTCTAGGTGTTCTTCCCTGCCTGCACACGCACAAATCACAAAGGAGGTACGACCAGTCATCCTTTTATATCAACGCTGAAGGCTTGTCAAGTAGTGGAACATCATGAATTAAGACCAACTCAACTCAGCCAAGATTTACCGCAGGAAGCGGCAGCAGGGAATCAGGGGAAATCAATCAGTCTTTACCTCTCCTTCTGCAGATCTCAGATTGAGGGTCTCCCAATGACACCCCAAAGTCCAAACGGGCACAGACTGTGAGACGGGAGACAGCTCAAGCCTCCTCGACACCCCAGTGCTGGTTTCCCATTGCTAAACAATGGCCTGAGCATTGCCTTGTCTTTCTCCCTCTCTCTACTTGCCAGACCCCCTGTAGAAAAACAGAAGCTGAAACCCCTTGCCACATGGAACCCCCGTTATCTGCTTGGACCGAAATTCCCATGGTCCATTGCTGCTAGGCTCTCTGGCTGCAAAGGGTTGTTTTTCCCACCAAACCTCCTGGTAGATGAATGGAAGTGGAAGGAGAATGAGTAAAGGACTAGGAGTGGGGAACGAGCAGCTGCAGCTTTACTTGGTGAGAACGTGAGCTAGAACTCGTACTGGAGAGTCCTAGTTAATCCCGAGCCCTCCTTTTTTTTTTTCCTTTTTAAAGAATTGCTCTAATCATAGAGATTAGAGTTTTCCACAGGCTGTGTGAAAGGGTCGGAGTTTTTATTTCTCTGTGTTGATGCATGGATCCTTAATTAACTTATTGCCAAGATCAACAAACTGCCGGGCTCCAAAATGTTTTCTTATCTGCGGATGTTAAACATTTTTGGCATGGACAGGAAGTGCTCAGATGATATTTTTATGCATTTATTACTCCTCTAAACAAAATTTGGCTTCATCTGGAATTCCTTTTTGTGGACTTTAAGTAGCCTGAATATACATATGTATGTATGTATGTATGTAAGTAACTCCTTTCCGGAAATATCAACCCATCTGAATCAATTTCACACTCGTAAAGGTCGTGTAGGACATTCATGGAATGGACCTCCTCCAAGGGGCTGTCTATTTGTTGGACTATAAACCAGTCACATTTTGTGGGATAGTTCAGTGATGGACTCTCCAGTTACTTTTCCAGCATCTTGTTCTGCCCTTCCCCCAGTACATCTCAGGGATCAAGCAATTAATAGGAAGAAAAAGGGGGAAACACTCCTTAGGGGTGGCTTCTAGATGCACATTTTACTAGGCAGTGAAGTAAATTTATTTATTTTTATTTTTTTATTAAAGCTTTTTATTTGTGAAACATTATGTATGGATAATTCTTCAACATTGACCTTACAAAGCTTTCCGTTACAAATTTCCCCCCCCCCAGTCCCCACCCCTCCCCTAGATGGCAGGATATCCACTACACGTTAATTATGTTAAAATACTTGACAAATCGAATATGTGTGTCAGTGGAGTAAATTTAAAAAGACAATGTTTTAAAGTAGATGTGGGGTTGTCTATGACCCAGAGATATAATGTAGTTCTAGTGTCTACTATAATGGACCCTTTGACTTGGAATGGCTCCGCTCCCCCTTCCCTTTTCTTTGCCTCCACTGTCGGGTGGGACTCTGGATTCCTTGTAAGGGACGAAAGGACATGTTTCTAGGTTGTTTTCCCATTTTAAAGTAGAAGTATAAGAGGCAAGAGGGTATCTAGAGGCTTTCTTGTGTTTTCCTTTTTTGGGGGGCACTCACTAGACTTCACAGTGTGGGGAAGCAGAACTGCTGCTTGTTTAGCTCATTTGATCCCCCAAGCTCTGCTTTTGTCTTTCACCTTGGCCCTCTGTGCTGTTTTCAGCCTCAATCCCCTTTCCCCAGCTCCCTCCTACCCATCTTGTCCTGCTGCGTTCAGGGAACGGAACCAGATGTACACCACGGCTGCTTTTATGGTTGTCTCTCCAGAATTCACAGACCCTGTTTCTTGACGGGGAGGCCATGTAGCGTATTGGGTAGCCTGTGGACTTAGTATCAGGACAGAGTTGGATTCCAATCCTCACTGGCTGTGTTCATGAGCCAATTGTTGTACACCTCTGACTCTCAGCATCCCCGTTCAGAAAAGGGGGACAATAATATCTGCAGCATCCACCTCGTGTAGTTGTCATAAGGGTCAAGTGAAATGGTCATAAAGTGCTTTACATCAGTAGAGGAATAGCAGGTAGCATTCAAAGGGAAGCAAAGGAGGCACCAGGAGTTAGGAGGACTTGGGTTGGACACCCTGGCACTGCAGTGCCTCCAGGAACTTCCCTAAGACTTTAAGTTGCAGAGAAGGTGTTGCCCTGAGTAGGGGAGAGAGCTCTTCTTCCCTAGGAGCTCCCTACATCAGTGGAGTCACAGGTTGCATGAAAGCATATGTATTTTTTATGTGTGTCTCTCTGACTCTTTCTCTCTCTCCATCTTTGTCTCTTTCTCCATATGCATGTGTGTGTATACACATACACAATCTATATGTGTAAATCTGTATGTATATATATATATACACACACACACACATATATATATATATATATATCCCCTTGAGTCTCATGGTACTGCAGATATTATCATCTCGGTTTTATAGATGAGGAAACTGAGGTTTAAGTAATCCACCAAAGGTCTCATTGCAGATAAGTATCAGGAGGATTGGACACTAAGTTCTTTTTCCTCCTGTTCCTCCTCTTCTTTTCTTCTTCCTTTCTCTTCTTTCCATCAAGAGTCAATAGAATTAGGCTTGAATTCAATATGGTCTGAGTTCAAATCTTTCCTTTGACACTAGGAGTGTGATTTCTTGGTGAGCTACTTAATCCCCCTCAAAGACAGATTAAATAATTTTCAAAGACTAGTCTAAGTGATAGTTGGTCACTTTCAGCCTTAGTAGAAGGAGATTACACATGGGACAAAATCCCAGGTATCCTTCTACTAGTTAAGCTTTTGGGTTATTTGGAATTTGGAGCCTTCCAAGATTATGGTTGGCTGTGATTCACAGCTGTATCATCACAGAATGATAATGGTGTTTAAAAGATGGCTTCTTCATGAAGGGCCACTTTAAGATCATTGAAAACTCACATCCCCTTAAGGAGCCAGACTGATTTTTACTTCCTGCTCCACTGTGGTCCTTGACCATGGTTCCCATGCAGCCCTTGGTATGGATGGACAGGCTGGATGAACTTCTCACTCATCTGCCTGCTATCATCTAGATAAGGAATACTTGTCATCTGTTTTGTTTTTTCCATTGGGGCCCTATCTGTCTTTGGTATAGCAGCAGATAAGATCACTTTACAAAACAAATTTATGGCAGATGAGGTTAACTGGGAAAAAAGTCTTCTGCATCTGGACTCTTTTCTCCTCCCAGTCCTTTACCTTATTCTGTGTGATTCAGTTCAATTCAATATTTATTCACCATTGCTCTTTCCAGTCTTAGGACACTCCCATGCTCTCTAGAATTCAATCACACTGACCCATGTACTGGGCTGAGCCTTTTGATTGACTGGCTCCAGTTTCTGTCATGCTCTCCCTCCTCATGTTCTCCTTCTGGCTTCTCAGGCTTCTTCCAAAGCTCCGGGTACAATTCTCCCTTCTGTAGAAGACTATTCCCTACCCTTGTCTCTCCATTGCTTCTACTCTGAGATTATTTTTTCTCTACTCTGTGCACTGTTATAGCTTTTATTTGCCTAATTATTCACATGTTGCCACCTTATTAGAATATGAACTCCTATAGGGCACAGACTGTATTTCTTTGAAACCACAGTGCCTAGTATATAGTAGGTGATTAATAAATGCTTACTTATTAGCATTTCATGCAACACATGGGTTGCAAAATGGGAAAATGGTGCACACCTTTCCTCTGCTGATGGGGAAGATATGACATGGTTGGTAAGAATGTGATGGAGCCAAAGAAAAGACTGGGAGAGATGATTATAAGCAGATTTGAGGAGGGGGAGATGGTATTGAACTGGGGAGAACAGGAAGCATGTCATGGAATGGCGGACCCCTCAGATGAGCCTCAAAAGGGTGCGATACCTTCCACTCATGGGACAATGCAACATGGACACAAGAGAGAAAATTGGCAGGAAATGAGAATGTAGTTTGGCCAAAACCTGGACCACACGAGAGAAGTACTGTGGAAACCAGGATGGAAAATCATTGGGAACTAGACTGTGGAACACCTCAAATCCCTACCTAAAAAGTTTTTATTTTATCATTTATCCAACAGAAAACCATTCAAGGTTTTTGGGGAAATGGAGTAACTTGGTCAGACCTATGATTTATGGAGACGATTTTGACAGGAGAGTTGGGGAGTGGGAGAGAATGAAGAGGAGGAGACCAGTTAGGAAATGGGTGTGAGAGTGTGTGTGAGGTGATGTGGGTCTTAACTGGGTTGGTGACAGTAGAGTCAGATAAAGGGATGGATACAAGAGATATTGTAGAAACGGAGCCCATTGGATTTGGGAACTGAATTCATTTGGTGGGTGCTGGGAGACAGAGGTTAACTCCAAAGTTTGAGCTTGGGTGAGTGGGTTTGTACCATCAGTAAGTTTGGAGACACTTGGAGAAGTTGGTAGAGGAAGATGATAAATTAGTTTTTTTGATATATTGAGTGTGATATACTAGAAAAATTACAAAAGCAGTGCAGTGAAAAGAGGGCTTGGGTATTTAAATTTGGGAGTGATCTCTGTAGAGGTGATAAGTGGGTGAGATTGCCCAAGGAGAGAAAACAGCTGGACTGAACCATGAGGGATCGTCCATAACTCAGAAGATGAAACGAACCAAGAAAGAATGGTCAGGGAGCAGGAGAAAAACTAAGAGAAAAAAATATCTTAGAAAGTGAATGAAGGAAGATCAAAAAAGAGGATGGTCAACCGTGTCACATGATTCAGACAGTTCAGGGAGGATGAAGACTAAAAAAAAAGCCATTGGATGTAGTAAATAAGATGCAGCTGGTTTCAGTAGAGTGGTAGAGACTGGAGCCAGGCTGCCTGGAGTTGATGTGATCAAGGATTACTTCTGCAGAGGTCTTGCTGGGATTTGGCAGACCCTGATGCTCAGCAAGGATGATTTTTTTTTGCTGGGGTAATTGGGATTAAGTGACTTGCCCAAGGTCACACAGCTAGGAAGTATTAAGTGTCTGAGACCAGATTTGAACTCAGGTCTTCCTGACTTCAGGGCTGGTGCTCTATCCACTGCACTACCTAGTTGCCCCAACAATATTGTTTTAAGAACAACTTTGAGTAAGTCATTTTGACTATTATACTCAAATTAATTACAAAGAACATATGAAAGGAAGACTATTTTCACCCAGAGAAAGAAGATGAGTAGAAGTATGTATAGAATGATTTTTACATATGTACATACATACATACACATATATAAATATAGAAAGACACACATAACCACACGTATGTTCATGTCCAATGCTAGCCTTCTCTAGGACGAGGGTTTGAGGAAAGAAAAAAAGGAGAAAAAAAGAAAGTTACATGATGAGTTTATTATATACTTAAAAAATAATAGCAAATTGTATATAATAGATATGTAGTTTCATGTATAATCATCTTTTCTATTCTACTATGTTATGAAAATGCAGGACACTTTTTTAATGTTTTATTATACTTTTTTTAATTAAAGCTTTTTATTTGTATAACATATATATGGGTAGTTCCCCAACATTGATCTTTACAAAGCTTTCCATTACAAATTTTACCCCCAGTCCTCTCCCCTCCCCTAGATGGCAGGAAGTCCACGACATGTTAATAATGTTGAAATGCTTGAGAAGTTATGCAAGAAAAATCCTATCTACAAGAAAAAAAAAAGAATCAGAGAAAGGCAACACAATGCAAGCAAATGTCAATAGAGATCATGAAAATGTTACGTTGTGGTCCATATTTCATTTCCCGCTCTCTGGGTGTATATGGTTTTCTTCAGTGAACAATTGGAACTGGTTTGAGACAATTCTTTGTTGCAGAGAACCATGTCCATCAGAACTGATCATCATGTAATACTGTTGTTGCTGTGTATGATGTTCTCCTGGTTCTGCTCGTTTCACTCAGCATCAGTTCATGCAAGTCCCTCCAGGCCTCTCTGAAATGGTCCGGCTGGTCGTTTCTTACAGAGCAATAATATTCCATAACATTCATATACCATAATTTATTCAGCCACTCTCCAATTGATGGGCATCCCTTCAGTTTCCAGTTTCTAGCCACTACAAAAAGGGCTGCCACAAACATTCTTGCACATGTGGGTCCCTTTCCCTCCTCTAAGATCTCTTTGGGATATAGGCCCAGTAGAAACACTGCTGGGTCAAAGGGTATGCACAGTTTGACAATTTTTGAGCATAGCTCCAAATTGCTCTCCAGAATGGTTGGATCCGTTCACAGTTCCACCAACAATGTATTAGTGTCCCAGTTTTCCCACATCCCCTCCAACATTCATCTTTATCTTTTCCTGTCATTTTAGCCAATCCGACAGGGGTGTAGTGGTACCTCAGAGTTGTCTTAATTTGCATTTCTCTGATCAATAGTGATTTGGAGCAACTTTTCATATGACTAGAGATGGTTTTAATTTCATCATCTGAAAATTGTCTGTTCATATCCCTTGACCACTTATCTATTGAAGAGTGGCTTGAATTCTTATATATATGAGACAATTCTCTATATATTTTAGAAATGAGGCCTTTATCAGAACCATTAAATGTAAAGATGATTTCCCAATTTGATGCTTCCCTCCTAATCTTGTCTGCATTTGTTTTGTTTGTACAGAAACTTTTTAACTTAATATAATCAAAATTATCCATCTGGTGTTCAATTAGGAGTTCCAGGTCTTCTTTGGACATAAATTTATTCCATCTCCACAGGTCTGAGAGATAAACTATATTACGTTCCTCTAACTTGCTTACAAAGTCCCTCTTTATATCTAGATCATGAACCCATTTAGATCTTATCTTGGTATGTGGTGTTAGGTATGGGTCAAGCCCTAATTTCTTCCACACTAGTTTCCAATTTTCCCAGCAGTTTTTGCCGATTAGTGAGTATTTATCCCAAAAGCTGGGGTCTTTGGGTTTATCGAATACTAGATTGTTAAGGTTATTGCCTAGATTGTCCTGATATCCTATCCTGTGCCACTGATCGACTGCTCTATTTCTTAGCCAGTACCAAATGGTTTTGATGACCGCTGCTTTATAATATAGTTTTAGATCTGGTACAGCAAGGCCACCTTCATCTGCCTTTTTTTTTCATTAATCCCCTTGAGATCCTTGACCTTTTGTTCTTCCAAATGAACTTTGCTACTATTTTTTCTAGATCTGTAAAATAATTTCTTGGGAGTTTGATTGGTATGGCACTAAATAAGTAGATTAGTTTGGGTAGTATTGTCATTTTTATTATGTTTGCTCTGCCTACCCATGAGCACTTAATATTTTTCCAATTGATTAGGTCTGATTTTATTTGTGTGGAAAGTGTTTTGTAATTTAGTTCGTATAGTTTCTGACTTTTCCTTGGCCAATAGATTCCCAAATATTTTATCCTATCATCTGCAGGACACTTTTTAAGTTCAGAATAAAACAACATTTAAAAAAACAAAAAAGTGAATCAGTTCTTGTCCTCAAGGAGCTTATAGTCTATAGAAGATTACATGCTCAACTTAAAATTATACAAAATAAGTCTTATCAAAGTAAAATAATATTGAGCACTTGATAAATCTTTGTTGAATTGGCCTAAGTCTAACTTTTTACCTTTTTTCTTTTCTACCTCCTATTACCCTTCCTAAGACAATGCACTCCTTGTATTTTCCTGCGTTGTTTCTGTTTCTTGATTTGGAACTCTCCATCCTTTTACTTTGGATAACTCTAGAATCTTTGATGGAAGAGGGCAGTCTTTGTGAGCTGCCTTGGAAGGATTCATCTATGTGGTTGAGTTTTTGATTAAAATGTCATTATTTGTATAAAGATCCACAGATCCTGGTTCTGTGCCCTTTCTCAAATTCTAATAGAAATGGACTTTTTCCAAACATTAAAGTTCAGGGAAGATGAGCAGAGTGTGTCATGAGAAACATTTGTACTCAGTAAATATGAAAAGCTAACAGAAGCTAATCAAAGCCAAGCTGGAGGAGGCAGAGTCCATAATATTTTTGGGCAAGTTTTCTGGGAAATATAGCTGTTTGATGATATTAGTTCTGTGGTTCTTTGCAGCCTTTGCAACAAGCAAAGCCACATAAAACATTGCTCCTCTTGTTTCTGAACAGCAATAACTTGTTGTTGAGAGTAGCTGATAATTAATTAGCCATGTTAAAAAGTCCATGTAATTCAATTCTTAAATGAAGGTAAGCTCAGGATGATAAGTTTTTAAACATGAAAGCTGTCTTAAAGATTATTTTGAAGGTAACGAGTCGGTGTGGAAAGAAAATTGAGATGAAAGTCAGAAGACCTTGGGATCTAATTGAACAACAGGCATTACTCAAAAAGAACAGAATAAATAAAAGAGGTGGTAAAGTAGTTTATATAAAATATATTTGTACAAATAAATACAGGAACCTAAAGAGAAGTATAGGTGCAAGTGGAAGAAAGCATGAGAATAAAAACTAATGGAGGAAAGACCATAAGAAATATTCTCATGAGAGTATGCTATAGACCACCTAGCCAGAAGGAGGACATAGATTATGAGTTCAGGAAAATGGTCACAAATTTGGCATGGAGACATGAGGTAGGAATGATAGAGGCCATGGTATATCTTGATGTTTGCACTTAGTGCTCTCAGATCTCTACCAAATGTGAACAGCTCCTATAATTTCTACTTAGCTTTATGATATTTTTTATTCTTTAAATGATTAAAGAAATGATGGGGGAAACTGATATTCTGAGGGTGATTCTGACCGATGAGAAGAAATTGGATGCTGAAGTACAAATAATGGAAAGTTTGAGAGAAAAGCTAAACATATTCTGATACCCATACTAGATTTTGTAAGAGCAACTTTTTTAAGAGTTCACAGATAAATAAGGAAGATCTACTGTCCTAAAGGTTTAAAGAAGTTGGACAAAGAATAGGTACATAAATAGCATTTATTAAGTGGTTATTATTAAGGCCCATGGTTAAATACTAGGGATAAAAATAAAAAAAGAGCCTCAGACACTTAATACTTCCTAGTTGTGTGGCTCTGGGCAAGTCACTTAACCCCAATTGCCTCAGCAAAAAATATAAAAAAAGAAAGACAGTTCTTGACTTTGGGGAGCTTCAATTCTAAAAAGGGACAGTAGCATGTAAAGGAGTGGGTAGCTAAGATAAAATCGGAAGGGGAGTCAGAGTTGACTGATGTGGCCTTTCCAGGAACTGGTTGTGTAAATTGCTCACACAAAGGAAGTTGAATGACTTGGAGCTGGGGTTTTGGGGGGAAAGTATACAGAAAGCATCATGGAAGTAGAGTAACAGTGGGTCTGGGTCAGGCTGGTTCTGAACAACTCTCGTCAATGAGAACACGAAGCCTCAGGGAAAATCCTGGAGATGGTGTTATTAAGAGGCAATTCCTGGTCAGGAGCTGGCTACTAAGACCCTTTCCAACTCTGAGTGAGTCTGAATTAATGATGAGGTCTTGAGGTCATTTCCCAATTTAACTTTTCTAATCTGAGGAGGGGGAAATTGCTTTCTTCTGAGGCAAGTGAGAAGACTTCATGGAGGAGGTGATTTTCTTTGTTCACTTTCTGGAAAAAGCAAAGTGCCTCCGAAAGATAGTCAATTGTTAGTGTAAATAGAAGACCTTGGCAGTGTACAAACTAAAACATAACCCAAGGACTAATAAAGCATTGATCATCTGTAATAAGTCAACGAGGGATCATAGTGGATGGAGAGCTAGGCTCATAATTAGGAAGATCTGAGGTCAGTCCTGCCTCAAACATTAACTGCATGATGCTGGCTCAATTGCTTAATTTTTCTCATCTGCAAAATGGGAATAATCATAATAGCTCATATTTTATAGAGTTGCGAGGATCAATGAGATAGCATGTGAAAAGTGCTTCATAAACCTCCCAGTGCTATAGATAGTTATCACAGTAGTGATACATTATTATGATCATTTATTGTGACTTTAGCATCTTCCTCTTATCCTACCCAACAGATCACTCTGAGGTGCCTGTGGGCTCATGTGGCCAACTTGAGAGTTGCCACTAGCTACCTCACCCATGATCTCTTTAGGACAGGAATGGTTTTTGTCATTAGGACAGAGTCAGTTAAAAACAGAAGAAAAGAAGGAGGAGGAGGAGGAGAAGAAGGAGAAGGAAGAAGAAGGAGAAGGAGGAGGAGGGGGAGGAGGAGCAGGAAGAAGAGAAGGAGGAGGAGGAGAGAGGAGGAAGAAGAAGAAGAAAAAGAGGAAAAAGAGAAAGAAAAAAAAGACAAGGAGAAGAAGAAAAAGAGGAAGAAGAGGAAGAAGACAAGAATAAAGAAGAAGAAGACTTATTTTCCACTTTCTGAAAATCTATTTGTTTTCATCATGTCCTGGATAAAAAAAAATGGAACAGACAGTGACCTCCGAGGTTTGCTCTGATGGAGGCTCATGACTAATCTATACATCTGAGAATCCGGGGACTTCTGAGACTCTCCCTAAAGCTGGAGTCCCTTCCTCCGACAAACGTGCCTCCACGAGTTTCCCAAGACACAGAGCCATTCAAATGGGGTGCATTCATTGCCCCTCACTGGAAGTCATTAGTCCAAGGTTGGATGAATGGGGGCTTCGCAGATGGGTATGGATGGGTATTGGACAGGGTGGCCCTTTGCACCTCGGAGTTTTTATGATAAATGAGGCAGCTGGCTACAAGAATCTCAGAGTCAGAACCTTGATGAAGATGGCCTCAGAGGATGCTCCCTGTTCTTGGCTCCTGTGAGACATTTGCTAGTGAAAGACGGACCACCCTGTTGTTAGGGGGTGAAATGCTGCCCTTCCTCTCCTGACGTGACTTCCACATAACCGCAGTTCCCAGTCTAATTGCACAAGGCTTTCCTTGTTGACCACAGACTCGCTTTCCATGTCCCTTCTCCAGATTTCACTGGGGATGGATTCTGTGTCACCTCCTGTCCCTGTTCCGGTCCTTTCCCACTCTAGGAGACGGGCCAGAGATGTGGGAGAGGGCCACCAAGACGAATTGTCACATTCCCTGATGGTGAATGCCTTCCAGAGGCCACGCTGCGGCCTTGCTGAGCTCACCCCCTGATTTCCGACCCTTCACCCCGAGGTCACAGCTGGCTGGCCTTTGTCCTGGCTGACTAGCTCAATGCTCCTCCAGAGCAGCATCTGAAAGCAATTAGCAGAGCCGGAAAGGCTTCTGCCTGGAGACTGAGCAGGAACACAGCAAAGTAGGGTCCCGGGTCCCCTGTCCCTCCCTCCTCTGATCTAGGCAATCCCACAAGCATGGATGGAGCCGGGCTGGCCCCTAGGCAGCAGACATAACCAGACAAGGAAAAAGGAGGCCCCGTCCTCCCATAGCTTACATCCTACTGGGGAAGGGAGAAAAGCCTGCCAACCCATAAGTGTATGTGTAAGAGTGTGAGGACGGATCGAGCACCTGGCTATTACAATCAATACTTATTAAGCACCTGCTGTATGTCAGGCACATGGCTAGGGACTTGGACCACAAAGAAAAAGCAGACGCAGTTCTTGCCCTCGTGGAGCTTTTCCCAAGGGATTGGTACCTGCGTTGAGCCTAGAGTTGAGGAGCAAGTACTTTTCAACATGGAGGCAGCCTTGTGCAAAGCCATGAATGAAGAAGGAAATTTATTTGAGAGTAATATGAAGCATTGTCAAAGAGCCGAGAAGGTGGTGTTTTATCCTAGAAGCAATAGGGAGCCATTGAATATTCTTTGGCAGGGAAGCTACCTGATGATGCTGTGTTTTAGCGGGATTCTTGTGGCAGTTCTGGGGAGGATGAAGGAGAGGCTGATGATAGAGTGAAGTTGGAGAGGAATTAGAGGACTTTTGGAAGAGGGGATGAGGGTTGAATTAGATGGGGGAGAAAGTGTGGGGGATGATAGCAGAGGAGACTGAAAATTGGATTTAGGGGATAAATAGCCAGCGGGCTTCAGGCTGATTTTCCTTTGTGATGGTCAGAAGCCCACAGAAGCTCGGAAGTCTGCCTCCATTTTCACTTGATGTCAGCCTATATTTGGTCACGATGCTAGGATAGGAGTCACAGCAGCTAAGATTCATAGTCAGCTTTATAGATTTTCTCATTGAACTTTTGACTTTATAATTATCCCTTGGTAATGGGGCTCAGAAAATGAGTCCCCACTAGGAGAATCAGGGCACATAAAAGAGTCTGCTCTGTAGTGAGTAATGATGGCAAAGGAAAGACAAAATCAGAACTTTGCGCTTTTGCATTTTCAATATATTTTTTCCCACCAACAATAAGTATGCTTGTCCTAGTGACTGAAAAGGCATTAATTTCACGGATTCATAATGAGGCCCTATTTGTAGCTGTGCTGTGAAAGGTCAGCATTGTAGGCCGAAACTAGAAGGGTCCTTATGCAAAAATACTGACCAGAGTTAGAAGGGTCCTTTTCTACAAAAAGAATCAACAGATTTAAAGCAAGACTCACAATTGTCTTTGTTACAAATATAGAATTGAAAGTATATTGATGGGAATTTAAATACATGCTTTAATGGTAGGCAATGATGATTAACGAAAGGCATAAGAGCTTGGTTGAAACAGACAAACAATCAGAGATGGAAACTGGAGTGTTAACAGGAATCTTTGGCTCTTCTCCATTATTGTAATATGCTTTGTAAATTTTAAAGGGGCAAATGAATGTCATTTCAATTTTTTTCTGATGTTATTGCTGATTGATGTTCCCTCTTGATTATCCAGGGACTAGTTTTCAAGTCTCTTTGATACATTGCCATCTTCTCCACTATGTTTTGGCTGTTTCCATCTCCATGGGAAGGATAAGAGAAAAGAAAAAACAAAAAAATATTCAGGCCGAACCATCTTTTAGAAACTTACAGTGAAAGATTTCAAGAAGGGGAAGGATGATGTGGTTTATCTGTGGATTCCAATGCCATCCGTTCTTGCCAAGAATAATCGTGCACTGGCTCAGGATAGGTTACAAGCACATGGACTTTCTTGGAGTTCAAAGCACTGTAGAAGAATGGTTAGCGTAGCACGAGGCCCCTGCTGATTGCTGTCTATGTTCTCTTGATGGCTCTCAACCAATGATGCTCCAAAAACTTGGTTGGTTGGCCAAGGAACGATTAGTGTTTGTAATCCTATCTTCTAAGATCTTCACGTCTTATTTTTTTTTTTTTCATTTCAGGTTGGCCAGGAGAGAGGAAACTGTTCTTTTCAAAAGAATCCAACCCCGTGCATTATCCCTCAAGAACAGGAAAACATTTTTCACACAATATTTGCCTTTTTCACCAAGTCTGGACGAAAAGTACTGGTAAGACCGTGGGGCTCACTTGGGTCAGTGGGTATTCCTTCTATGACCCTCCTGGGGAAAATATTTCAAAGAGAAAAGACCCATCTTCTGGATGAAGATGTAGGAATTTGTATGTCTGGGTGTTATTCCCAAATCAGCTTTTGCAGCAATTGAATTACAAGGGTTTAAGGATTACGGATAAATTATATTTGTCAGTATGAACCTTAAATTGAAGCACTCTATTTAGATTCAGGAAATCTTGTGGCTCCAGAGAGCCAATAATCCTTTTAACACACCGGACAGAAACAAGGAGTGCTTTTTATAACTTAGTTCCAATCTTAATCAAAATTGGACATAAATATTGGTGACTGACTAGAAAAGAATCCCAAAAGCCATTTTCCCCTTTCTTTTCTGATATTTCTTTTTATGGAAAATTCTTTTCTATGGAAAATTCCTCACTTCCATTTTTGAAAAAAAATTTTCATTTATTTTTATTGATCTTTTAAATTTTTACATTGCTTAAATTTCCCCTGATATTCTTATTTGTTTCCCAGTCCACTCCAAACTTCAAGCTCATGTATATTTCCTATTTTTACCCATTCTGTAACAGAAGTTAAAATGTCTTTCTTCCTAGTCTCACAAAAGATGCCCTTGTTTACAATATGCAATTCATCCATTCCATCGTTTCACATCATTCTACAAAATCTTAAAGCTATGTGATACTGGATAATTTTTTATTTTTAATTTATTTTTGATTTTTTAATTGAGAAGCAACTGAATGGGGCATGAGAAACAAGGCTGGTTGAAAATTTGGTCTTGGCCCCAGTCATGAATTATACTAAAATCATGTTTTTCTTCTCATTCCCAGAATTCATATTGTTTCTCTACAGAAATGATGCCTTGGAATTCAAAGTTTTTGCCAGATATCCATTTGTTTCCTTGGGCAAAAAATATGTAACTTCTCAGTCCCGTCACTTTTGTAGGTGGAAAATAGGCCTTATGGATTTAAACTGTCTGGCAAAGAATTGTGATGATAAAAGATAGACTCTGAGTGCAAAACTAAGCAGAAAGAAATTATACATAAATGTAAATATATGCCTTTAAAATTGTGTGAAATGTTGAGATTGGAAAAACCAGAGAGCCTTTTCCTCCCAATTGCCTAAGCTCTTCCCTGACAATAAAGTGCAGTGGATAGGACCCAGACTGAGAGAGTTTTGCCTCTGTGATGTTGGGGTCCTTTCACCTCGGGTTTCTTCTTCTGTACAGCAAGAATTTGGCTGAGATGAGTGTTTCTCAAGCTGTGCTTTTCTGAGGTTGAGATAGTCTTCAAATCAACCCAAAGGGTGATGTGAAATCAAAATGCAAAACAAACAAAAAAAACTAACCCTGGGTATTTGGTTTTATAATTTTCACATACTGTTTTCCCAAATTTTCCTAAGCTATACTCACACATTTGATTTTTTTAAGTCCAACCATGGGACTTGATATTTCTCCCTATTAAATTTCATCTCATATTCAGTCAATGACTCCTATCTCTTGTGATCTTTTTTATTCTGTTTGAAAAGAATTAATAATGAAAACTTTCATAATGGAACCCATGTCTAAGAACCTTGTTTGAATCCCACAAGATGGTGTAAGGATAGCCCAGCTGCCAAGCCTTTCTAACTAAACAAGATCTGCCATAGTCTGTAAATCTCCTGATAGAGCTTTGGGGAAACAGACTATCCCTGCCTTGATGAGACTCCAGTCACAGGGGATGAGCGATGATGAAGGTTCACTTTTTTATGGAGTTTATGGAGATAAAGCCATTGCTGTCAAGGTGGTACAAGTGTTGTTAACCTCATTTTTCAGGGGAGCAAAATTGAGAGCAAGAGCAATTAAGTGATTTGTTCTGGGTCACATAGCTAGCAAGTGATGGGCAGGAGTTGAATCCTGTTCTTTGTGCTTCCCAGGCGTTATCACTTCCTCCCTGTCTCCATGTGAGCCCATGCTGATTAAGACAAGTATCCCTTCTCTCTCTGCTCCCAGATGACAGCTTCCTCTCTTTTCCTCCCAGGATTGTAACCGAGCTGGCACCCCCTGTGTAAGCATCCAGTGCAACTTAAGTGCCCTGGCCAAAGAGGAGAGCCGGAGCATTGATCTTTATATGCTTCTGAACACAGAGATATTGAAGAAGGTGAGGAATCCGGCCCTGACCCTGGAAGTTTGCTGAACCACTTCCCCATTAGGCTCGGGTTCCAGATCACTCTGTCCATCACAAGCAGGAGACAGACACTGTCCGAGGTGCTAGGGAAACAATGGAAAATCAAACCGTCCCTGTCCAGTCTTAGCTATTACTTCTTTGAGTAGTCCTGGTCCAGCAGAAAGTCAGTGGTTGGGTTGGATACCTGATGACAGTACCATCATGGCCCTTTGGTTTTAGATCACTGTTCATCCAGAAGCAAGGGATAGTCGCTGTCCGAGGTGCTAGGGAAACAATGGAAAATCCTGGTGACAATACCATCATGGCCCTTTGGCTCTACATTTCCAGGCTTAAGACACATCCTCTTCCCCACTGTGGGCCAGCCAAATTGGTCTGCTGGCTGCTCCTTACATATAGTATTTCCTCTCCTGGTTTACACTGCTCTATCCTCTCCTCAGCCCTCTTAGACACCCTGGCTTCCTTTCACCTGAAATGTCATAACCTAGGCCTTTCTTGATCCCTCTCAAATTGTGAGGGCCCTGCATCCTGAAATTATTTTTTCTTACTCATTCATCTGTGTACGTGCCTCATTAGAAAAAAATCCTAGAGCTCAGAAACACTTGTGATTTTTTTGTTTTGCTAGCACTTAGCACAGTTCCTGGTGAATAGAGACTTTTAGTTTTTTTTTTTTTAGCCTAAAACCGCTTAAATTTATTCAGTTTTCTTTTATCTTTTACCTGTAACTTCTCTCCCTTTGACTTCCCTCTTCTCTCACTGAGAAAGCAAGAAAAACAAAAACCCTTAATAAATATGCATAATTAAAACAAACAGATTTATTCATTGGCTATGTCCAAAAGGAATATACTTATATTTTCCCTCTGAGTTCGTTGCTCATTCTGTCTGTCTGGAAGCAGATAGCATATTCATCATTAGATGAATTTAGAATTGTGGTTGGTCATGGTATCGATCAAAGTTCCCAACTCTTTTAAAGTTATTTTTCTTTACAATAATGTTGTTACTGTATAAATTGTTCTTCTGGTACTATTCACTTCACTTTGCATCAGTTCATAAAAATCTGCTCAGGTTTTTCTGAAACCCACCCCCTCCATAATTTCCTTTTTTCCCACAAAAACTCATTTTTTATTTTTTTCTTCTCAATAGTATTTCATTTTTCCAAATACATGAAAAGGTAGTTTCCAACATTCATTTTTGTAAGACTTTGTGTCCCAATTTTTTCTTCCTCTCTCCTTATCTCCCTTCTCCCCAAGATAGCAAGCAATCTGATATAGGTTAAATATTGCAGTTCTTTTTAAACATATTTCTATATTTGTCCTGTTGTTCCCCTTCATCATTTCTTATGGCACAATAAAATTCCATCACAATCATATGCTGTAACTTACTCAGCCATTCCCCAAGTGATTCACTTCTCTGCCACCAAAAATGGTGGCTGCTATAAATATCTTTGTATATATGAGTCTTTTCCTTCTTTCTTTAATCTTTTTGAAATATAGAACTAGTAGCAGTAGTGCTGCATCAAGAGGTATGTACAGTTTAATAGCTTTTGTATGTATCCTTTAATTGTTTCCCAAAATGTTTAGACTAGTTCCCAGCTCCACCAAGAATGCATTAAAATATTTTCTCACAGCTTCTCTAGCATTTTTTGTTATCCTTTTTTGTCAATCTTGGAGCAAGGTAGTACCTCAAAGTTATTTTAATTTAAATTTCCATATTTTTTAAGGATTTAGAAATGTTTAAAAATGGCTATGGATAGATTGAATTTCTTTCTCTAAAAACTGTCTATTCATGTGCATTGCCTATTTATCATAAGGGGAATGGCTCTTATTTTTACAATTTTTAATCAGATCTTTAAATATCTTTAAAAATTTATTTTTCCCTTTACACCTTAGAAATGAGGCTCTCCCCCATAGAGAAATGCTACAAAGATTTTCTCCTGATTTCCTTCTTTTCTTTTAATCTTTGTTGCATTTATTAGTACAAAAATGTTAAAATTTTATATCAGTAAAATGGTCCATTTTATCTCTTGTGAAATTTTCTACCTTTTGTTTGGTCACAAATTCTTCTCTTTCTATATATAAATCTGACAGGTAATTTCTTGTGTGCCCCTCTAATTTGTATATATCGATGCCCTTTATATATAAATCATGTACTTATTTGGAATTTGTCTTGATTTATTGTGTGAATGTTGTTCTATACCCAGCTTCTGCCAAATTGCTTTCTGGTTTTCCCATCAATTTTTGTTGAGTAGTGAGCTCTTGCCCCAGAAGCTAAGATCTCTGAACTTAGCCGGCACTAGGCTACTGTTCCCATTTACTTGCTGTACTTTACCTGTTCTACTAATCAACTTCTTTATTTCTTTTCTTGTATCAAATTACTTTATTATAGTTTTTTAAGTAAGTTTCAGATCTGGCACTCTCATGTCCCCTTCTTCACATTTTTTTTCATTAATTTCCTTAATATTCTTAACCTTTTGTCCCTCCATATATATATATTTTATAATATTTTTCTAGCTTTCTAAAGTAATCCTTTAGTAGTTTGATTAGTATACTGAATAAGTAAATTAATTTAGGTAGAATTGTTATTTTTATTCTATTGGCTCAGTATTTTATACTGTCTGTAGTTATTTTAAATGGAACGTCTCCTATTACTTCTGGCTAGATTTTGTTGGGAACGTACGGGAATGTGGATCTTTTATGTGGGTTTATTTTATAGCCTGCAACTTTGCTGTAATAATTAAATGTTTCAATTAGTCTTCTAGTTGACTCTGTAGAGCTGTTGAAGTAAACCATTATATTAGCTGCAAAGAGATTATTTTCTTCTTCTGCCTGTGATTAATCCTTCAATTTCTGTGAAAACACAACCAGGTTATAATATTTCATAAAGTGGTTAATATAGCAGCGGTTACATTTACATGACCAGCTGCAGGAACATTTCCTATATAATTCTTTGCCTCCATTTTGATTCAGCAAGGAACTGGTCTGAGTAAATATTATGGTGACAAATTCAATGGCTGTGCAAGAAAGCATGCTTTGGGCATAGAAAAATTAGGGTGGATAGAAAATGGCTAGAGTGAGGCTTAGATAATGAAGGAGTTGGTTCAAGTGAGAAATGGAGATGGCCCCTTGGAAGCCCGGCTTGGAGATAAGACCCTGTTGGACCCCAACTTGACTGCTATGTCTGCGGTCCTCTGCTAATTGACTGCTGCTGATGAGATGCACAAGACAACTCTGGACTGGACTGAACTCAATCCTGAAGACCTTGTCTGATGCATCTTGGGCTTGGGAGCCAGGGAAGGACCAGTACTACACTATTTTGATAGATATATATTTTGAAATACAAAGGACCGTTCAAAGTCTAAAAGCCACTGTTTTACAGAGGAAGAAACTGTGGCACAGAGCAGCTAAGTGACTTTTCCAGGGACACACAGCTAATAAATATTTGAGACAGGATTTGAACTTCAAGTGCTCTCTTCACACAGTTAGTAAATGTCTGCTTTATCTATGTCTGTAGCCATAGGGATAGAAGATGGACCTATCATTTCATTGATATAGGAGGATACTCCCTGTACCAATGTAGGTCGGTACCCTCTCTATATCTCATAGTTAGTTACCCAAGGCCACACAGCAAGTATGTTTGAGGTAGGACTTAATGTAGATTAATTTTTAGTTTTCAAAATTTTTTAAAATTAAGAATTATTTTTCTTTGCCCTCTGAGAGCATCTCTCTATTCACTTTGCTGTGCTGCCTCTCCATATATATACAATTAGGGCTGCATATAGTATATATGCATATAGATATACACACATACATGTATACATATACATGTGTGAGAGAGAGAGAAAGAGAGAGACAGACAGACAGAGACAGAAAGAGAGACAGATAAAGAGGGAGAGGGAGGGAAGGAGAGAGAGAGAGAGAGAGAGAGAGAGAGAGAGAGAGAGAGAGAGAATCTTGTGAATTCCTTCTCCATCTCTCCTCATTTCTTTACCCATAAGGCCTCAGCACCAGGCCAGGCTCTCATCGCTTCTCACCTGGATTATTCTTGATTGGGCTCTCAAATCCCAGCCCCTCTCTGCTCCAATTCATTCTCACAGCTTCCAAAATTCTCTGCTAAAGCACTGTTCTGGCATGGAGAATTTAAGCTCCTTTGGGGAAGGGACTGTCTCTCTTTTTTTGTATTTGTATTTCTAGGGCCTAATACTGTAACTGATAGATAACAGGTACTTTTCAAATATTTCTTGATCAGTTGATATTATTCTCCTGCTGAGGAAACTTCAATGCCTCGAGGATATACACAAAGTCACTTTCTGACTCAACTATTTTCACTCATTTCATATTACTCCTTTTGACATATTCTATACCCCACCAAGATGGCCTACTTGAGTGCCCTGAACAAGGCACTCTCTATGCCTTCTTAAAAAATCCAGGTGCTAGGACTCTTGCTTTAGGGACTCCCAAATAACTGGGCCCCATATACCTTTATTCTTCCTCAACATACATTAACTCCTGTACTCTGTAGTCTTCCACAAAATCAGGTCAGCTCATTGTTCAAATTGCCTTCTGCCCATTGCCACAAACCATCCCCATTCTGGGCATCAGAGAATAATGGCTCATGGTGATGATATCTGTGCTAGTACAGTATCCTCCCTGGACAGCTATCTGCCTCCCCCTTCCCCCCCTGATTATCAACCTTTACCTGTGGTATCCAGATATTCAGTCAATCAGGATATAAGGTGATTTGAGGCTTTGATTGATGGAGTTCCATTTGCTCAACATCTACTATTAGCTGGGAGAGGATTTTTTTTTAAAGTTTTAAAACTTAAGTTTGAGGAGAAGGAATAGATAGAGCAGGTCTTATGGGGAGAAACCAATCAGAAGTATTGGTCAGAAATCCCTCTAGTCTTTAGACCAATATATCTGAAATTTTAATTTCATTCAGTATTTTAAATTCATTTGTAAAAACTTGAATGAAATGAAACATCAGAGATTATCCTTTAAAAAATCAACAAGAAGTTGGCCCATTATCTGGTACGTGGCTTTTCCTTATCACATTGGTATTTTTCTTGTTGTTCAGTTGTGTCTTAATCTTCAGGATCCACAGATCATAGCACGCCAGGCCCTTCTGACCTCCACTATCTCCTCAAGTCTTCCTCCTTCATGCTCCTTGTTTCCATGACACTCTCTATCCATCTCATCCTCTGCCATTTCCTTCTCATTTTGTTTTCAATCTTTCCCAGGAAAGGGGTCTTTTCCAATGAGTCACTATGTGGCCAGAATAGTGAAGCTGAAGTTTCAGTATTTGATTTCCCAGTGAATAGCTTGAATTAATTTCTTTAAGTATTGACTTTGCTCTCTTTGCTGTCCAGGGGACTTTCTCCAATACCACAATTTGAAATTGATTTTGATTTTTTCCGAATTGTTTTTCTTTCTTTCTTTTTAATTCTTGGTTAAAAACAATAGCTTTTGGATGTTGATTTTGAGCTTTCCTCATAGTCCAGGTCTCATAGCCACACATGAAGAATGGAAAAACCATAGCTTTGACCATATGAATCTTTGTCAGCAAGGGGATTTCTCTGTTTTTCAGTCTGCTGCTCCAACAGATCTTTCCTTCCAAGGAGCAAGCATCTTTGCATTTCATGGCTGCAGTTGCCATCTGTGGTGATCTTTGGGCCCGGGAATATAAAATCTGGCACTGCTTCCACTTCTCTCTCTATTTGCTAGGAAGTGATGGAATTCGTCACCAAGATCTTAGTTTTATTTTTGATGTTAAACTAAGTGATCTGTAAAGTCAGAATGAGTCAGCCAAAAGCTCATCTCGTCTGCTTTTGCATTAATAGAAATACTATATTCACAACAAGGTCCGGGGGAAGCTGCAGTTGTGGTGAATTCTGGGTGGTGGGAGCCCATCTACAATATTGTATATGGTTTTGGGCATCATATCTTAAGGAGAAGTTTAACAAGCTTGAGAATGTTTGGAAGAGGGTGATCACAATGGTGGGTATGCAAAGAACCAGTGCATAAATGGAAGAGCCTAGTGAGGAAAAGACTTGAGGGACATCTTCAAGTATTTGAAAAACTGCCATTTCATTTTTTTGGTCTCTTTTGTCCTGAGGCAATCGGAGTTAAGTGACTTGCCCAGGGTCACACAGCCAGGAAGTATTAAGTGTCTGAGACTGGATTTGAACTCGGGTCCTCCTGACTTCAGTCTATCCACTGTACCACCTAGCTGCTCCAAAAAGTTGCCATTTCATAGAGAGATTAACTGTGAACTTCTACTCAAGAGAGGGAAGAACTGTGGAAGGAAGAATGAACGAAAACGTCTCAGTTGCAAAGAGGTTCTAGACCCATCCTGCAGTGGAAGGGCTGCTTCTGGAGCTTGAGCATTTCTCAAAACTGGAAATCTCCTAGGCAAGAGGAATATAGGAGATCAGCCAGGGGTGGGGAGTGCCATGGGGACAATTCTTTAAGTCGCCTTCATTTCTGAAGACATCCGTCTCCCCCCACTTCCCGTTTGCCTATGGAGTGAGCTATTCTCACATAACCAAGAATTAAAAATTAAAAATTGAAAAGAAAAGCAGTTCAGGAAAGCCAGTCACAAGGCATCAATTGTTTTGGACAAAATGTGCAATATTTCTCATCCACAGTCCCACACCAAAAGTCCACAAAGGGCAGGAAGTTCATTTTCTCATCTCTTCTTCATGTCTGCTTTTGAGTATTGTAATTACAGCGCTCATTGTTGTTATTCTTTCCATTTACAACATCCTTTCCCCCTTCCTTCCTTCCTTCCTCCTGCTGCAGTCCTCATCACCTCATGGCTTGATGATAGCAGGAGGCGCCGCCTCAAGTCTCTCCCCACTCCAGTCTGCCTCCCACTCCGGTGTCAAACTGGTCTTTCTAAAGTATGGCTTTTACCGTACGACCCTGCTAGCCCGGGAAATAGGAAGTTCCTCTGTCCTCCAAAGCCTGCCATCACCTGGCCCTCTCCCACCTTCTTCCCTGTGTGCATTTTGGGATCCTGCACACTGTGCTTTACATCCCAGTCCCAGCCATTTCTGCCGGCTGTCCCTCATGCTTGGAACTCCCTCCCTCTCATCTCCACCTCCTGGCTTCCTTCAGGTCTCAGCCAAAAATCTTACCTTCTGTAAGACACCTTTCCCCACGTTGCCCTAATGTTCCCTTTAGGGCTTTGCCTCTGCTGATTGTCCCCAGCTTATCCTGTCTGCATTTTGTTGTACAGAGTTGCTTTCATGGGGACGCCGCTGTAAATCATTAAGCTCCCTGAGAGCAGGTGCTGGGCTTTTCTTTTTTATGTTTTTGCCTTTCTTTTTATCTCAAGGGCTTAGTGCAATGCCTAGGACATTTTTTAGTTTTGCTTAATGATTTAAAAATAAAATTAAAGCATTCTTTAATGAACGCTTGTTGACTGACAAGATTATGGTCATTACAGCTATTATTATTATAGCATTATAGTTATTACAGCTCTATTGTTTCCCTGGGGATACTTGTCTCATAGATTATATTTGTCCTTCTGTGTTGTGGAAGAGCTCTCCTTCCAGGACAGGAGGCAGTAGATGACCCCCGAAGGCCCTTTCTGTTCTGGGATCACATGTATAACTAATTTTGGGGAAACAATGTCTTAACTGTCTCTGTGGTGTTTTTTTCTTATAGGATAGCTCTTCAGTCATCCAATTTGTGACCCGGGCCAAAGTGAAAGCGGATGCTGCTCTCCGGGTGGTGGAAGTAGCCAATGGGAACCCGGAAGAGACCACGGTGAGCCGTTAAGCCCCTTCCTCTCTATCTGGTGGCCAGAGAGTGCTGAGCAGCAGCTAAGCCAGCTTGTAACTTATTTAAGAAAGGCCCAGCTGCCCCTGCTCTCCATCCTGGGGCCATCTTGAACTGACTCTGTGGCCGCCACTGTTCTCAAGGCCATCATCTCAAGGCCGTGTACACACAGGAGAGAGCCAAGTGCCCTTGCCAGGGTTTAGATTTCCACTGTGAGGCTCAGGAATATGTTTATCCAACGCAGTCTGTTCTCTGAAACCAGGGCTCCGCTCCCAGACCGCATCCCTCGCGGATCGTGGGACGGGTTGTTTTAATAACTTGGAGAGGTCACGTCCAAGTAGCCAAGCGCCGGATGCTTCTCGGAGGGAGCCTCCCCCTCGTGCTTCAGCAGTTGTGGCTGGCAGGAGACTGGTTGGGTTCCTGGGACGAAGGAAGCCTGTGATGGTGTGTGGGCGTGAGAGAGTCTGAGAGGGAAGTCTGGTCTGGGGGTCCAGGGCTGTCAGAGAAGGTCAGCCTCGGTATCCAGACTGAGAGCCTTGGCAAAGTTAGAAATCCCTTGGATAGAACCAGTCTGGAGGAAACGTTGGAAGCTTTTTGGTCCTTCCCCGTCATCTTCATAGACGGGGAAACTGTCTGGGGCAGAATAAACGACTTCCCCAAGGTCACGCTGGTCTTAAACATCGGGTGGGATGCAGGCGACGGGGCCATTCCCTGATGGGATGTGTCTGTGGCACACTCAGCCCGAGGGGCGGCTATCTCCCCTACAGAAGGGGCTTTCTAGCTTGCCCAGATGGAAGTCCCTTCATGTGGTGGAAACCTGAAAGCAGCGCATAGATGTGAGTTACTGCTGTGGCCATCACTATTGGATTTCCGACAATCTGGATAAACAGCCCAGGATCAGTTTTCTTGGATGTGAACCACATGGTAGGAACATCGACTTAAAATCCACAGGCCTTCAACAGAATCCTGTTCCTGCCACTTTCAACCTGTGTGACCTTGGACAGAGATCGCTTGCCCTCCTTCATGTCAGCTTCTCATCAGTCACACGAGGGCTCGACCAGACACCCCACGGATCCCTCCCAGTCCCCGGTTTATGTGCTTTTGTGGGTTTTTGGGGCGAGACCCTCTCCCTCTCTGTAGTTTTCAGTTTCCCCATCTGTAAAATGAAGGCCTTGAACTTGGTGGACTTTGGGGTTCCTTTCAGCTTTAACTCCAATTTATTAGACGATGTGCCAAGTGATGGAGGGAGCTCAGAGAGTCTGTTAGAAGGGGCCTTCTTTGGGGGGTACAGCCCAGATCTCTTACCTGCAGGCGGGATTTCAGGGCAGAACATCTGGTTTATTCAGTGTAGTGGAGGAATGGTTTGGGGGCAGGCTGTGTAGACTGGTAATGTCAAATTCAAATAGAAGCAGATTTCTGCTGTAGTTTGCAGCATATTGACTTCGAAAACCATAAGCCGACATTATCTATTTTGTATTTTACTTCTATTTACTTTGGTAAGCATTTCTCAATTACATTTTAATCTGGTCTTGGTCCACTGGGGAGTTTTGCTGGCACTTTCCACTGCAGGCCATGAGGTGGATCCCTGTGGACTAGAGAAGAGAAGATTTGGACTCAGGGATATCCGAGTTCAGATCCCCTTTCTGACATTTACCATTTGTGTGACTCTAAGCATATAACCAGTGGCTGCACATAGTGGGTGCTTTATAAACGCTTGCTGAGTTGAACAGATTCAGGAGAAGTTCCTGCAATTTAAGTTAATTTTTATAGATGGAAATATTATTTTCGGGTCTTTCCTTCATTAGAAATTTGAACTCCCGGCTTCATTTGGCTGTTTCTGTGACTTGGCAGCATTGGTTTGGGAGCTGTCTGCCCATGAGAGAATGTGTGTGTGTGGTGGGCAGGGTCACAGATGGGAGCCAGGAAGGCCGGAGTTTGAATCCCACTATAGGCTCCTCGTTCATTGCCCGGAGCTCCAGCCTGGCTGGCTTGTTTGGCCTCTGTTGCTCCTACCATCTGCCAAAAGAAAAGGAGTCATCGCTGTTTGACTTACTTTACCTTTCAGCCTGGTTGAGAGGATGAAGGGACTTTGCAGTCCTGGAAATCAGTGTTACTGTTATTGTTGAGTAGGAGTGTGTGTGGAGGAAGAGGGAGAGAGGGAGAGAGAGAGAGAAAGAGAGACATAAACAGAGACAGACTGAGAAGGACAAAGACAAGCAGAGAGAGAGAGAGACAGAGACAGAGAGAGAGACAGACAGAGAGATAGAGAGAGAGAGAGAGAGAGAGAGAGAGAGAGAGAGAGAGAGAGAGAGAGAGAGAACGAGTGCAAATGCTGGTCATGGCATCAGGTAAACCTGGATTCACATCCCACCTTTGGCACTCACTGGCATAGTGACTCCAGTGAAATCAAGTCAGTGAACCTCTCAGCACTCTAGGAATTGTAAATCTCCAAGTTATGAAACCTAAAGGTTTGGTGGAAGGACTTTCTTTTCATTCTCCTCCTCCATCTCTTTTTCCTTCTCTTCTTCTTTCTTCCCTTTCTATTTTCTTCTTCCTTTTCCTCTCCACTTTCTGTAATTTCTCCTTTTTCTTCTCCATCTTGGTCTTTTTCACTTTCTTCTTCTTCCTCTCCTCCCTCTTCTTCTCCAAATGCCCCATATGACTTTGGATCACTGTAAAAGATTGGGTTCATGTGCACATTATCCATATTGTTTTCATAACCCCTTGTGGCAAATCTTCTGTGCCCCCAACAATAATTCAGGAGCCTGAACATCTTGAGATGTCAGAGGAGGCTTAAGCATTTCCCTTCACCCCCTTCAGAATCTGCCATTTGTATCTGGAGCCAAGTCGAGGATCTTGAATCTGATTTCCTGGCTGAGAGAAGAAATATGGTCCCTGAGTGGGGGGTGGAAGTTGGGGAGGGCAGGGAGACATGCTCTTCTGCCACAAACAAGCTCTGTCTGATTACCGTGAAAGCCGGATTTCCAGAGAAACATAAATTGTGGGGGAGATTCCATACAGGAGACTGCTGCCACAGTGTTTAAATGAGGTTCAGTTTCTCAAGATGTCAGCTCAGGCCTTGATTTGGGCTGGTCTTTGGCAGGATGCACATTTTGCTCATAGGGGAGTCTGTGAGAAGGAAAGGGCAAGAGTTACAAATGAACATTTCTAAACAAAATCACAAACGTTCTAGCTGGTGGCCTCTCTGGAAGTGGGAAACAATCCCGGGATGATTGTGTATACATTTTAATGGATAGAGTTTTTGCGTGAGCTGCTCTCGGATCAGTCAGGACTTTAAAAAATTCCTTCTGCTTTGATGGAATTGTCAAAGTTCTGCTGATGTCACTGGTTTTGCCCAGCGCAGACATTTGCCAGTCTCTCCTCTCTAGTGAACCTTCCTTTGCCGCGAAGGAAAAGTCAAGCAAAACCAATTACGGGAGTGACCGTATATGATAAGACATGTGACATTCCCTCCCACCCCATCTCTCTATGGAGGAAAGGAGGGAAGTATCTTTTGTCATGTTTTGTGGAACTAAGATGGAGCACTTCATTACATTTAGTCAGAGTCTGGTCACTTTTTTAGGCTTATTTTCATTTATATTCTTATAATCACCATATACGTTGTTTCCTGGATTTTGCTTTCTTTGCTCTGCATTGATCATTTCTGATGATGAAGTAGAAATTTCTGATTGAATTCTTGCCAAAAACCCAAAAAGATCAGGGGTGTTTATCAGTGGAGTGTGTGCTTGATATGAGCATTAAGTTAAGAAACCGTGACGAGAAGCTTTGGGTCCAGATCACATGAGAATATAAGCTCCTTGAGGGTAGGGACTGTCTTGCTTTGGGTCTCTACTCTTAGAATTTACTGTGCAGAAATGGAATGAGAAGTTGTTTCTAAGTGGACTTAAGTCCTCCTGGCTGTGTGATCTTGGGCAAATCACAACTTCTCAGAGCTCCGAGTGACTCTAAGACTGTAAGTTCCCCAGAAAGTGCTGACTTCTCTTGGTAGATGGTATTTCTTGATCCATGGACTGTTAAACCACAGATACAGTTCTCACCCTCTGTCCACAATACTCAGGATAGTACCTGGCAGACAAGAGGTGCTCAATAAGTGCATATTGATTGAATGATGAATGAATCAGCCCGTGTGGGGGATGTTGTGCCCACTTTTTGGTATACCTTGACAAGCTGGAGAGGAGGCAGAGGAAGATGGCCAGGGCAGTGAGGGGTCTATAGAAAGGACCATACAAAGACCAGCTGGCATGGGGAGCTTTAGCCTGAAGAAGAGAAAATTCTGGGGGAAGGGGAAGGAAGGGCAGGATAGAAGCCTTCATGTATTCAGAGGGTGGGGTGGTAGAGAGATCCCCAGTGTTCTGTTGGACCTCAGAAAGCTGAACTAGGAAGAATGGATGGAAGTTGCCAAGATGCAGCTTGAACCAAATGCTTCCTAACAATGGGAGCTGTCCAGCAGGAGAGCCACCCCGTTCAAGGCTATCAGCTCCTCGAGACCAGGCCCTAGCTGGCTGTGCTTTCTTGCCACCTGCTCCATCTCCCACCTTTTGCACCTTTGTTCAGGGGGTCCCTAGACTTGAATCCCACCCAGACAGGTGAAGCCAGAGCTTTGCAGAGCACTCATCGTTTGACGGGAGGCTGCCACCCTTCTGCACAATGCTTGGGTCCATCTGCTCAGCAAGGCTCTTGCCTGATGGCTGGGGGTGGCAGGAGATGGGGTTCCTGGCAAGAATTGTATCAGATCATGGACAGAAACCTGGGCTTTTTGTTCAGAAATTATGTATCTGCCATGAGGCCGGGCCATGACATCTGGCAAGTGAGTGACCCAAAAGTAGTGGCAGGCTCAGGATGCCAGTCCCGTGGGTGAATGCTGCAGCCCTAGGGTTTGAGGTCATAAATTTAGAGCCAGACGGCAGCTCAGCCACCCTCTAGTTTGTTATTTGATAGAAGAAGCAATTGAGGGTGTGGGGGCAGGGATGTACCCAAGTTACACCTGAGGTAGTCAGGGGTAGAGCTAGATTTCAGACCAGGGTCCAAATTCCTGTTCTCACGGCCCCATCTTGCCACCCTCTAGGATGAGAGCCCATGATTCCTCAGGGAGCTGAAGGTCATCAGACTCATTGATCTGTTTGCACACAGACCAGTTCTAAATTGTCCACATGATCCTGATTAAACCTGTAATTCCTTGGGACAGAAACAAGCAGAATGGGGACCAGGAGGAAGCATCTGGCCCTATAGGTCCTTTGGCAAGGGGCCAGAACACATGCCCGCTGGAAGGGGACCAGGGTCTGACCAGTTTCAGAAGAAATGCTCCAGGCCAACCCTTCTCCATGGAAGGAAGAGGCTAAGGCAGAGCTGGCCACAGGCCAGGGGCTGGGTGGTGGTGGTGAGGGAGAGGAGACCTGCTCATCCAGTCTTGTGTCTCCCCACTTCCTTCTCTCCCCGTGCCCTCATTCTGCCACCAGCAGATACTCTTGGGTGGTCCTCATGGTGTCTCTCATCAGGACCAAGGACCAAGCAGGAGCTCTGCTCACATGTCCTCGAGCGAGAGAGCAGAGTCCATGGAAGGGCTTTGTGAGCGGGACCCATTCCATGGACTGGGCTTCATTCCAGTTCTCCACTAAATTTCTTTCTGTCTCTGTATCTCACTGTCTCCCTCTTTCCCTCCCTCCCTTTCTCTCTCTGTCTCTCTGTGTCTCTCTCTCTCCCTCCCTCCCTTTCTCTGTCTCTGTCTCTGTCTCTGTCTCTGTCTCTCTGTCTCCCCCTCCCTTTCTCCTTCTCTCTGACCCTCATTGGCTGGGGACCACTGGCTTTGTGCCCTCTCAGTGACTATATGTTGCAGGGAAGGCGCCTCATGGGGGAATTCTCTATCCCCTGCCTGGCCGCCCGCTTGGCCCTGAAGGGCAGAATGAGAGGAACGGGCACAAGTTTCAGAAAAATGCTTTGATTTGGTATCAGGAAACATTTCCTAACAACTGGAGCTCTCTCTGATGCTTGCTGTGTGTGTGACCTTGGTCAGGTTACTCACAGGGTCCTGTGATTTACATCTGGCTGATGGCAGAGAAACAGCCCCCCCCCAGGGAAGACTCTGACCCCTTATTCTGGCTAATGTGGCTGGAGGCTCAACAAAGCAGCAGATCTTGGGAGCCCAGCTAAGTCCCCTCCTGCTGCACCAAGGAGAAATGCAGTTGTTACAGGAGCACTTAGTGGGAGCTTTATTAAATACCTAGTTCCCCTTTACAGAAAGATCTGCTGGCTCTCTGGGACTGGCTGCACTGAGAGCACCGTTGGGTTCTACAGCAGGGCCGTAACTTGAGTCTTCTGGAATGTGGGCTGGCTTTGGTGCTTTCTCCCCATCTGTTTCCACGGCTGTTTTTCCGCCCGCCCGCCCGCTATGTTTCTGGAGACTCGTATTCGGAGAGCAGCACAAAATGTGGTTTGGCTCTGAGGGTTTCTTGTCTCTCGCACCCACTCCCCTCTGCCCTCTCTGCCTCCCCTTACCCATGGCCACCTTCCTTTAGACAGGAAGCAGCTCGAGCTACAACTCGTCCCAGAGCACGGAAATGTGGCCAGCCCCTGGTGGGAAACCAGGCCATTTTATTGTCCTTTGTTTCATACGAAGTCCACCCCCTCGCTCCCTGGGAGCTCAGATGGTCGCTGCGGAGGGCCAGGCGATTCTGCTGCAGCCTGGGCTTTGCCTCCCGGGGCGGTCGCTCCGACCATTGCCGGCCTGGGTTGGGATTTTTGGTCCAATGGGGAAATCCCGATTGATCAGAGAGTGTGTTTGTGATCACTTTTGTCCAGCTGGTGTCGAGGGCAGAGTGCGGGCTCCTGCGGGAGCCTTTGGGATGGCCAGAGACAGACATGCAGTTTTGCAGTGACTGCGGAGACCCTTCAGTGCACTCACAGAATAAATCAGCGTCCGCGGCAGAAGCTGCGTCGTTCCCGGACTCTTCTCCGCCATGGCTCTGTAAGGCGGTAGGGGTAGGAAGTACATTTGCCCAGAGTCACTGTTGCGGTCTCCTAAAAATCAGAGTTGGAGAAGAAGACCACGTTGGAAGAGATTCCAGCCTCTGATTCCTGTGGTTTCCTTCTGCAGACTGAACCAATCAATGGGATCAGGCCTGGAAGCAGGAAAGACTGGCTCAGAACCGCAGAATCCTAGCCCTACAGGCCCAGAGAGACCTGAGAGGTCATCTGAATTAACCTCCTGCCTTCCCTTCCCCACTTCACGCTCTTTTCTCAGAGGAACTCTGAGCGGTATTACTGACATCTTTGGGTTTTACATTAGCCTCACACTTCCTTCCCTCCCCTGTGGAACATCTCTCCCTTGTAACAAGGAAGGATGGAAAGAAAAGAGTTTGGTAAAATCAAGCCACCCGTCAGTCCTGGGGGATTCTCCCATTTCCCACGCTGCCTCTCTCACCTGTACTTCCCCTTCGGACCTGTCTGCATGCATTTCCCCGGAAGGTTTCTTGCCGCGGTTTTTGATTCTAGATGTTTTCCCAAGATGAGATGTCTCAGAACGACTGGGACGTTTGTCTTGCCACCCGGGAGATGGGCTTATTGTGTCGCCATGGGAAGACATGACCCAGCTCCCAAAGCTTACACATCTCCCAGAGTGAAGAGTATCATTGAATCAATCAGCGTGTAATCATTCCCTCCGTGCCAGGCACTCTCCCAAGCCCCGGGAATACTAAGCAATGGAAGTCTCTTCCCTCAAGGAACTTCCATTCTGGGATACAAGACAACATATGGGTTATATCCAAGAAAAATAAAAGGTGGTCTTAGAGGGGGAGGAACTAACAGCAGATGTATGTGTGTTTGTGCCCGGGAACATATCCTGCAAAGTCCTGTTCTGGCAAAATGACTAAATGAACGGGCAGCAGAAGAACCCCGCTTTTGTTTTGTGTCTGCTCGTGGACCAGCTCTCCAGCGTGACTTCTCTTCCTAAGAAATCTGTAAGCCTCTAGAGCAGACAATTCAGAAATGGCAGAACCTTGGACGGATCCTGAGGTCAGGAGGAGCGAGGTGATTGGAAGCCCCTTCCCTTTCGGAGATTGTGGGCTTAGGTTGGTTACTCCAGTTCTACCTGAGGATTGTGGAGTAAACACTAGGCAGGCTGCTCCCCAAGGTTCATGCCCCATGATTCCTGGAAATTTGAATTCCCTTCTCTGTTTCCAATTACCTTTTCCATTTCCTTAGCTGATTCAAAGGTCTTGCAGTAAACAGAGAGGGAGGTTTGATGTCTGCCTCCTGCCATAAAGTTAGAGAATAAAAAAAAGCAGAAGGAATATGTCTTGAGGGTGACAACATGGAGGTCATCTGGATCCAAGGCCGGCTCTCTTCAGTGCCATCTATTCTGAGAGGAACCCAGACAAGAAACCAAGGAAAGCAGACCAGACGGATGGGCCTCCATGATCTATGGTTCTTGAAAAATCCAACGAGATGAAGACCTGCTTTGGTCTTCACTGGTAACTCATAATTCATCCCGCTCTCCTGAGACCCCCTTCAGAATGTGGGATTAGACGGAGCCCACGGGCTTCTCGGAGCGAGGCCATGTGGTGCTGGTCGGCTGCGAAAGCCGGGAGCCTCTGCTGGGGATGGCGATCTGCACCTAATGGGGAACAGCTGCCTTGAGGTGAGAGGCTCTGGAAACGGTCCCATCTCCCGAGTCGGGCCTTCCTCAGTAGTCCCCCTCGCCTGCCCATCAAGATAATTGCCCGTCAGTCCTCCTCATGCTGACGCAGAACAGCTGGCTGGGCTTGAGTAATGAAAAGCTTATGGAGAGAAGCTGGGCTGAGAACTTGTCAGGCTGCTGCTTTGGAGAGAGAGGCTCAGGGTTCGGTTGGTCCGGTCCGGTGCCTTCTCTGGAGGAACCAGGGGGGAGGGGAGGTGGCTGGGGAGACCCTATGGAGAGCGAGGGGTCCTAATCCAATAGGGCCCCAGCCCAGGCTTATTGTAAAATTACAGAGGCTCCCCGACAGGCAAGTGGAAGGAACTGTGGTGGTGTCTGAGCTCTGAGGAAGGGGCTCTCCTGGGCGTTTGTATGGGACAGCCCAGCTCCCCAAAAGTCTGGGAAGGAGGCCATCAATCCAGCCGAGATTCCTTTGGGCACAGAGGAGACATCCAGCCTTTTCTCTGGAGGGGAGAAGTTTACCTTCGTGCCACTTGCACTGGGATGCCATGGAGGCAGGCCCATGAATGGGGATTCAAATCCTGCCTTTGCCACTTATGCCCTGGATAGTACTTGTCATGTGCTTTATGAATTATGAATATTTTTGTAAAAGTACACTAAGGCAGCTAGTGAATACGATGGGTAAAGTGCTCAGCCTGGAGTCAGGAAGACCCGATTCTGCCTCAAACACTTTGCTTGGGACCCTGGGCAGGCCTGTTACCTTCTCTGCACCCGATTTCCCTAAAAAGAGGAGGCTGGATGCCAAAGTCTTGGTCAGCTCCAATTGGACGGAGCTACTTTCATTTTTCTAACATCTCAGGCCTAGAGAGAAATCTCTTAGCTCTTTGGAGACCAGACTGACTTTTGCAACAATAACAAAAATAACCTACCTGATTCATTATCATGTTCCAGTGATCAGGAAAAAGGAAAACTTTTTTTTTTGTATTTTACTATATATGTATGTTTATATATATATATATATACACATGTATATATAGCTACTAATATATACACCTACTAATGAGAGCCCAGATTTTCTCTTTTGCTAAAAATAATTTCAAATGCAATTCTTGTCTTAGTATCCTGGCATGTAGTTGATACTGAATAAATGAGCACTTGATTTCAAATAATTTTCTCAGGATTCTAGAAAAAATCAATTTTAAATAAACTTTCTTTTTATCTCATCCCTTTTCTTCCCTCTTCCTTCCTTTCTTTCATTTTCATCTTCCAATGGGGAAAAAGAAAACAAAGCCTTTCTAACAAATACTTTTAATCAAACAAAACAAATGGTCACATGTTCTATGTCTGGAAATGTATGTCTTGTTTTGCATCTTGAATCCATCACTTCTCTATCAGGAAATGGGTAGCAAACATCATCAGTGGCCCTCTGGAATTGTAGTTGATCATCACATAATCAGGGTTCTTAATTATTAAGTTTATCATTATAATTAATTTTGATAATCAAGGTAATTTGTGTTTATTATGTTATTTTTATTGAATACATTCTTTGCTTGGTCCTGTTCACTCCACTCTGCATCAGTTTAGACAAATCTTTCTAGGTTTCTCTGAAACCATCTTTTACATTTCTTATGGAACAATAATTTTTTTTGTTATTTTTAAATACTGTACCATGTTCAGCCATTCCCCAATTGATGGGTACTCCATGCAATTCCAATTCTTTGTTTTAACAAAAAGAGCCGCTAAATTATTTTTATAAATAGGACTCTGTTTCTTTTTTCTTTTGTTTTTTTGGGGTATAGACCTAGAAGAGATATTGCGGGGCATATACAATTTAGTATCTTTTTTTTCAAAAGAAGCCCCAGTCTTTTTTCCCCTAAGGCAATTGGAGTTAAGTGACGTGTCCAGGATCACATAGCTAGGAAGTGTTAAGTGTCCGAGACCAGATTTGAACTCGGGTCCTCCTGACTTCAGGGCTGGTGCTCCATCCACTGCACCAATTAACTGTCCCCTAACAGTCTTAAAAAGGAATTTTAATACTACAAGGAAATCACAGGCAGAAAGTAGGGCCCTATGTTGATTAAAAAGTTCCTAATAGCTCTGGAACAATAGTGATCTTTTTTACACGCCATTGATCCCTCCCCATCCTCTATCCAGATAGCCACTCCTTTTAGCAAAGAATAAAAAATAAGCCTGTGCCTGAATTTGCTCATTTGTAAACGAGGTATTTGGATTTAATGATCTCTCAAGTCCCTTCTAGATCTTAATGAAGCTCCATGATTATAAGTGAAGAGGAATTTCTGACTCTCTTTGCAATTCTTTTTTTTTCCTCCAGGGAGGTGAACCTCAGAATAGATCTATCTTATGAACACAGTCTGTTTTCTACACACTTCCTGGGGTCACTGCTTGGGGAATGGATGGGGAGTTAATGAAAGTCTGAGCCCTTCATGTGACAGCCAGCAGGGGATGGTTAATCGCTCATTCATTCAACAAATATTTATTAAGCATCTTCTATGAGTAAGGGTCTTAGTAAGGCAGTTTGGGCCAAAGATTCATCAGGTTACAGCTGGAAGGAAAGTCTGATAAATATGACCTCTTCCATTTTACAGATGAGAAAACCAAGTCTCCGAGAGGTTTTGAGCTCATGAATAATAAATAAATAGCAATCCCAGGATTTCTACTCAGGTGCTTTGATTCCAAATACAACGGTTTTCCCCTGGTACTTTTCAGGGATGACAAAGATAAGGTTGAAAAAGAAAGCTAAAGAACAATGTTATTATCAGAGAGAATAGGCAGCAATGAACAGAATATTGCATCTGAAATCAGGAGGACCCGAGTTCAAATGCAGCCTTAGATACTTCCTAACTCTGTGATCCCAGGCAAGCCACTTAACCTTTGTTTTCCTCAACTGCAAAATGGGGATATTAACAGTACCTTCCTCAAAGGGTAGTTGTATGGATCAAATGAGATAATATTTGTAAAGTGTTTACTGCAGTGCCTGGCATAAGAGTAGGTGCTATATAAATAATTCTCTCCTTCCAAATATTAAATAAAATATACTCAAATGCTGATATATAAGTGGATAAATTGTTATCAATATTTATTGTTTAAATATATTTGTTATTTGAATATCTTAAATAATAATATAAAATATTCATTGATATATACTATTATAGAAATACATATATAAATGTAAACATTTGAATTATTTACATCTGGTAAGTGTATTACAATATATAAATACATCTGGCATTTATATAGTATATAATATAATATGTAACATATATTATATTATATATAATTTATATATATTATATAGTATTTTACATATGTATTTTCTCATTTGGTCCTTTCAAATAACCTCATGAGAAAGGTGCTTTTAGAATTTTTACTGTACAGATGAGGATACTGAGGTTCAGAGGGCTGATTCAGCCAGGCTCATCCCACTGGTAGGCATCTGAGGCAGGATATAAACACGGTTCTTCCACCTCCAATACCAGCATCTATCCACTATACAAACTGTGTCTCCAAAGGCATTATCAACCAGCCAATCAATGAGCATTTATTAAGCACCTAGTATATGCCAAGCATTGTGCTTAGTGCTAAGGCTACAAGACAAAGCATGGAACTACCATTGATCCTTAACTTTCCTAGGTCAGTGAGCCTGCCTGAATTTAGGATTTGGTCCAGATTTCCCCCAGATATAAGGACTCCTCCTGTTTTTTCCCATTTCTTTGCATTTAATTTACATTTTCTTGTTAGTATACACTTTGTATCATGACATTAAAATGTAACATCCTCAAGGGCAGGGACCGTCTGTGTTTGTCATGTTATCCTTAGCACCGAGTACAGTCTGCACACAGTAGGTGCTCAATAATATTTTGTGGAGTAGAGTTGAGTCTGGATTAAGAATTTCTTCTTTTTAAGATTAAGCTGAGGATTTTTGTTTATGTTTTGGTTTTGGTTTATACCTTTGATTTTATTGGGATAAGAAGGAGACTTCCTCATCTGCAATGTCTAATCATAGACAATTGTCTGAGGTCAGTTGAGAGGCTGATAAAGAGATAATAACTATTAATATAATATTATATGCTAATATAATATTATATAGTATTAATAATAAAGAGATAATAACTGACCTTTATATAACATTATAAGGTTTTCAAAGCGATTTGCTGAGATCATCTCATTTTATCCCCATTCTACAGATAGAGGAACTGAGGTCATAGGAATTTAAATAATTATCCCATCATGGCAAAGTTGGCGTGTGTCAGAAGGAAGTTAGGAGCCCACGGCTTTCTGACTCAGAGGCTGGCATTCCATCTTCTGTGCCAAACTGCTTCTCAGCTTCAATTACTGATATTTAATCACGCTCGGTTGTTATTATTATACACTAATAAACCTTTCTAGAACTTTTGTTCTGGTTTTAGAGTGCTCTTTAAGCCTTGAATTTTATTTTTATAGAGCTGTTCCCTGTCATTTTGCCCCAAATGTCAAATGTATGGCGAGGCTGCAGCGTATTATGTGCCAGGAAGAAAACTCCTGCTTCTGATTGTGAAATCATTCTCTGTCCTTGCCTCGTAGGTGGTCTTTGAAGCGCTGCACAATTTGGAGCCTCGTGGTTATGTTGTGGGCTGGATTATTGCCATCAGCTTGCTGGTGGGCATCCTCATCTTTCTGTTACTGGCCGTGCTCTTGTGGAAGGTAAGACGTTCGGGGAGACATCACAGCTCCCTGCAATCGTTCTCATCAGAGGGGCTCTCAGTGCATCTTTGCCATCCTTGGTACAGCCCCTTAGTAAAGCAGGTACCCCTTATGTTCTGATCATCCTTGAAGCTCAAAGACAGCAACCATCTAAGAAAACTTCCTGTTGGAAAACGCCCTGGTGCGGCAGGCTGGGGTAGATTAGACTTTCTTTGATGCGGACCAAATGTCATACTGGCCCATCACTAGGAGGCACTGAACATTAGGGTGTGGGAGTAAAAATGCTTGTATAACAAGGTCCTTCCAATGAAACAGCATCAGAGAGACATCTCTCCTCCTGGGTCCTCCCCAGCATCCAGCCTCCACCCTTATCTGAAGCAGCAGGAACTTGATGTTACAGGAAAAGGGAAATCTGAAAATTGAGTGATTTTATTGTTGTTCTAACAGGCAGCCAGGACATTCTTTCTAGCTTTTGCCTGCACAGTTTGGGGTTTCTGCTCACTGAAGTCAGATGGCATGGTAGGACTAGTCTACTGAAGAAATGACCCAAAATGACCTAGGGCAATATTTCAGGGATACCTTATTTTCTGGGCAGAAAATTAAAAAAAAATGAGCTAATAAAGCAAGTTTTGTTTTTCCAAGGAAATTGAAGAAATCTTCCCTAGATACTAACATATCCATACCAGCACTTTTGAAAATTGTATTTTATTTTTATTGACATCTTTTGTTTTAAATCTCATTCATTTCCAAAGGTATCCCTTTCCCTTCGCCTTCCATGCGTTGTTACAAATGTTTGAAAAAAGAAAGCTAATGAAATCGGTCCAGCAAAACTAACCAAGGCATCACCTGCCTGTCAATTTCTATGATATTTTAGAGTCCTAGTGCTCCACTTCTGCGTGAAGGGAGAGAGGTACATGTTCTCGACTCTTCTGCAGGGGCAAAGTTGGTTATTTTAATTATGTAACATTTAGTTTAATTTTCCATGTTTTTTTCATAATTCTGAAAGTCTTGCCATGTTTTGTTGAATTCCTAATGTCCATTATTTTTATTGCCCAGAAATTTCCCATTATATTCATATGCTGCCTTCTTTTTATTTTTTTTAAATGGCCATTCACCCATTGGTGGACACCTGGATCTATTTCCTTCTTCCAATAAAAATATGCTGCTATAAATATAGTGGAGTATTTGCATACTATCAGTAAAGTAACTATGAGGAACTCTGAGAAATACCAGAAAATCTGTCAGAACTGATGCAAAATGAAGTAAAAATGACAAAGCGAATGAAAACAACTAAAAGGCAGCTAAAATAACCTTAATCAGAATAAGCAAACTTGTCTCTGGAAAAGAAATGTTGAAAAGATGACATTGTTTTTTCAATTAGGTTTTGGTAATAGGGTAGGGTTCATTTGGGAAAATATATTAAGAAATGAGTATGCCATAACGATTATTGATCAATCAATAAAATATTTTTAAAACCCAGAGGAGCTCTAGAGCTTTAGAGCACAAAGGGACATTCAAGGTTACATGGTCTATAAGTTTTACTTCACTGAAGAAGAATCAGGACCACTAGTGTTTTGCCCGCAATCACAGTTAAGTACCAAATCTTGGAGCAGAAACCAAGTCTCAATTCCTAGTTCGTTTCTCTTTCTATTCCACTGTGGTTCCCTGGTTCTATTGCTTTGATACTTTTCCTTTGGGCATATTAAACAAAAACTTGGGACACCTTCCATCTCACAAGTCATGTAAAACCATCGATGAGGACGATTGGGACTCAGAGTAAATGTCCCTTTCCATTGTTGGGGTTTCCCAATTATAAACAGAAAGGAACGGTGTGCTTTCCCTTCAACAGCTTGATACCATCATTCATTGCATTTCGGCTGAATGTAGTTGCCTTTGAGATGGTTCACACAGGTATAGATGCTGTTCTGTTCTGATTCTTGTCTTGTTACTGGGTCGCTCCATCTAAAACTTTTCCTGCTTCTCTCACTTCTCCATAGCTGGCTTTCCTTATCTTGCAGTAATATTCCATCTTAGGCTTATGCCACAATTTATTCAACTGTTTCCCAATCTTTGGACAATTTCATTCCTAGCTTTTTGTTATTACAAATAGTGCTTATAAGAATATTTTTGAACAGGCATCCTTTGTCTACACATTAGCCTTCTTTGGGGTATGAATTTCAGGAGTGGGATTACAAAATAAAAGGATGTGAACAATACAGTAATTTTCATTGCATCATTTCTAGAACGATAGATCCTTCTTGTTATTAATGCTTTTTCCCATCTCCGTGGAATTGCTTTGTATGTCTTTTGTATTTACTTATCTGTGCAAATAATTAACCAAAAGATGTAAAGAATATGAGATCCCACTGTGCTTATTGTTTTATTATGAAAAAGCACATGATCTGATTAAACAAAATATGGCCTTCCAGGCCATCGAGATTGTTCAAGATTCCTTGAAGATGTGACAACAGAAATAACCCTATTCGGTTACCCTCTGATAATAAACATCATACAAGGCATAAAACCAGGAGGTATCTGCTCACCAAAAGTATTTATCACTGTGATTGAGAAATCCCAGTACAGATTCCAGCATTTTCATGTGACATGGATTTATTTACATTTATTCAGTTTCTGTCTTTACTAATTTGCATTTCAAAGGCCTTGTTTTAGGTTTTTGGAAAAGAATGAATAAAAGTCTTTCATGCTGTTGAAAGCTTGTTTTTCTCATATAGGAATATGCTCATCTTTTTAGGACATGTTACACTGTCATATTCTGGCTTTTTCTTTTACCAAGGAGTCCTGCTTGATTTCTTATTAGATAAAATTCCTCTTCCTGGCTACTGACTCTTTGAAATGTCATCTCTAGATCTTGGTGATTACATTTCTTACTGAATACAAGTTGGAATTTCTCTCCTAGGGTCCTAGGAATTCTATCAAGCCATACTTTACCCTCCTTTTTCTAGAAGTTCCAGACAATTTTCTATGTGATTTCCTGGAATATATTTAAGTTCTTTGTTTCTTGGGATTTTTTCCCCCCAGGAAATCAATGATTCTTTGATCATCTCTGAAGCTCTGCCGATTATTTTGGTTTGCAAAGGTCCTGAGTGAACTTTAATTTTACTGTCTTTTGATTTTTTTCTAAAGCTTGTGGTTTTAGCTCTGCATTTTTGTTTCCTATCCCTAAAGCTCTCTTTTTCATAGGGTCTACTGTTTTGTTAAATTTCCCTACTCTCTGTTCTAAGTGATTGATTTTTTTTATTTGTCTTTTCTAATTCTAGCACATAGTAGTCATGCTTGTTGATTGATCCTTTAAGACTTTTAATTTCTTCTAATTTCCTTTAGTTCTTTTGGACTCCTAAGAAACTCTCAGCTTCCTGAGTTGTTTCAGCCTTATTTCTAGGGACTTTGGTTATTGCAATGTTATTCTTTTCTCCTATAGAATGTTCCCAGCTTCTTTTTAACCCATAGTATAGCTTTACTGTACTGGGATGCTTTATTTACTTACTCATTTTTTGGTTTTTCTGTGGTTTTCTTTGCACCGATTCCTTTATTTTCCTCTATTTTGGGTTGTTACTCTTCTATTTTATTTGGCACACTTCTTTTTACTTTGAGGTGATGAAGGGAAACTGGGATGAAGCATAGCCACTCAGCTGCCTTGCCAGGACTCCTTAACTATGGTTGCTATATGCAAATCTTATTCATGGTACATTTTTCCTTCTTGAAATTTGGCTGTTCCAAAGCATGTAGACAGATGTTCGGCATAATCTAACTGAAGGTTTCTAAACAGCTGATACTTTATTTTAGTCTATCTCTCTAGCACAAATGAATGACCGAATAAATGAAAAAGCATTATGGGGCACTTCCTATTTGCCAGTTCCTCCTCAAGTCTTTGGGATTAGGTTTGTGAACAAATTGTTGGGTGTATTCTCTCAGGTGAGGTTTGTGGGGAAGCTAAGACATAGAGATCAGAGGGAATTTTGTCCAGGACCTCTGGGAAAATAAATATGAGAACAAGATTGACCATTTTCTGGTAGCTAGATTCACAGAATGCTGAGCAAAAAGTCTGTTGTCTGTTACAATAGAAGTCCAGTTTTTTTTTTTTTTTACAAAAGGTCTGAAAAGGCAGAACCATTACTGAGCAAAACGAATTTTGTTCCTTGTTTTTTTCATCTGAAATTAGGGAAGGTGAAATTCTCTTCATGGTTTTGTTCATGGAATCAGATACAAATCCACAGAAAGTCCGGGCAAGAGTGGTCCTAATGATGAGCTTCCTCTTTTGGCCTGTGGTTGTTCATTCTCTCTGATCCCTCATATTCTCCTCTTCAGGAGCCCCTTTGCTTCCACACATGAGTGCCTTCCTAAGTGAGGTAGACTCAACCGCCATCTGTTTGGATTTGTTTGTAATAAGTATGGTTCTTGTAAATGATTGTCAGGGAGCAATTAGCCCAGGTGCTCATCCTATCATATGGCTGACACATTTAGTGCCATGAAAATGTGACATTGGTGTCTTGGACCTGCCCTCAGTCCAGCACTACACCTGGTATGTAAACCCATGTAGGTACCGGTGACTCAGTGGAGAAAAATAGTCGCAGGAATTCTTGAGGTTGCCTTGCCTTGGTCTTTGGTGACTTTTAAAAGGGATGAGTGTAAACTCTTTCCCTTGGGTTCATCATTGCAACATATTGAAGGTGGGAGTTTGGGAAGTGAATGAAGACTTTGGGAGATTGGTCAAGAAGATGATGCTTATGATGAATACAGAAATACGGTTAGAGGAACTGCACATATTTAACTTATATCAGATGGTGAGGGGGGAGGGAGGGGAAAAATTGGAACCCAAGGTTTTGCAAAGGTGAATGTTGAAAACAAGCTTTGCATGTATTAGAAAAGTGAAATATCCTTGAAATGTGAAAAAATAAAATTAAAAAAAGATGAGGCTTAAAGAAAGGATTTGGATTTCTGGACCTGGGGTTAGCATGTGAGCAGAATAATCTGAAGGCCAGGGTTAGAGTGGAAAATATTTTTGCCTGAAGTCTTCCTAGTTTATTCAAGAGGGAATAAAACTGAACAAGTGGGAGGTAAGAAAACAGCCCCAAGATGTCTTCTGAGCCAGATACCACAGGGAGGAGGAAGGCCGTCCAGCGGAGCAGGGGCTGGAATTCACAGAGGAATGTCTAAAAAGGGAGGCAGCAGGAGCCCCTTTGACCTCAGAGCTCCTTGTGCACGGGCACTAAGCTAAGATGAGGAGACTCAGCTGCCCTCAGAGAGATCCCAGGGACTCCTGACTGATGGAAGGGTAGGAAAGGCTAAGCCAGCATTTCCCATCATGCTTGTCATGTGCTGACTTGGGTTTAAGGCGTGATCCTTAAGAAGGAAATCTAGCCCGTGAACTCTTAAGGTGTCTTGTGAGGTTTCAGTGACCAGAATTTATGTTCTATTGGGTGGGGCATCTGCAGGAAAGGAAAGGAAGAAGGAAGGAGGGAAGGAAGAAAAAAAGGAGGAAGGAGAGAAGAGAGAGGGGGGAGAGGGAGAAAGAGAAAGAGGGAGGGAAAGGGAGAAGGAAAGGGAGAGAGGAAGGGAGGGAGGAAGGGAGGAATGGAATGAAAAGGGATTTACTTAGTATGTGTCCATAGTCCAACTGGAGATAGCCCTGGATGCAGTAGGAGACCTTGGCCTTTTTTCTTTTCTTTTTCTTTTTCTTTTTCTTTTTTCTTTTCTTTTCTTTTTTTTTTTTTTGAGTAGGAAAAAAGAGGCCATTTTTTGTCTCATTTCTTTCTTACTCAGCCTTAATCACTAAATGGGTGTGCCCTCAATCAAACTGAGATCTGTTAAAGACTTTAGCTTAGAAAGGCCAAGGTGTCCTACTGCATCCAGGCCATCATCATCATCTGGCCACTGGACCCAGATAGTTCTGAGGGGAAAGTGAGGTAGGTGACCTTGCTGTCTCCCTCCCTGAAATCCAGGTCACTTGTCTGACACGGCATCACCTCCCTGATATGTGGTCCTCTTCACAAATGAAGGACAAACAACAATGACAACCAAAAACAAGGCATGCAGTAGGTGCTTAATCAATGCCTGTTGATTAATTGTTTCTAAAGGAACAGATGAGCTCAACAGGAAATGGAACAGTATTATATATTTAAAGGGATGGAGGAAAAGAACAAGCATATAGTAAGTGCCCAATATGTGTGGGTCATTGTGCTAAGGGCTCTACAGATATTACCTGGAACTTCAGAGGTCATTGTGGTCAACCCCTTCACTTTACATTTGCTCAAACTGACTCGGACTGTTAGTGACCAGCCCAGGGTCATACAGCTAATGCCGGATGCATAATTAAAGTTCGGATCTTCCTTGCTGCAAGTCGGACAATCTGTCCACTAATGATTTAGCTCAGGTGCTTCTGAAGGGAGGAAACTTTCCCCAACTTCTTTCTAAATTAAAGACCCACTTTTTAAATGCTTCAGTCCTGCCAATGATTGGCGGTGGCTAGTCGTGGAATATTTTTGTTGCTGAAGGATGACAGAATCACTTCCAGTGCCGTGGAGAGGTGGATGGTGGATATAAGTAGTATCCCACTTGTGGCCCACCAAGAGACATAGGATGCCATGGGAAAGAAGGTGGGCTGCCCTGAGAATAAGGGAAAATTGGCACTCATTTGGTATGAGCACAATGTCCCCTGGGAAGACACGGAGAAGAGGAACATGGGGAAGGCAGGCAGAGATCAGTGGTGATTTGTACCCTGAGAGAAAGAGGTCCCCTGAGATAACTGTCATCCGAGCATGAACATACAATAAGCTGATCGCCCAGTGGATGGGAGGTAGCTGGGACACGTCATCTGTCATTAGAAGGTCCTGAAAACCGAACCAAGTGGATTTTTGAAGAGCGAGCCTGAGCTACACTGGGCTCAAGTGTCCTCCAGCCTTGTGGTCAGCATGGATTAAGAATTTCAGGAAGCCCCTGCTTGCCCCTTTCCTTGTGTCTGCTTGTATGAGAATGATAGATCACCCTGTCCCAGAATGCTTACTTTGGAAAACTATTTCCTAATTGGCTTTGGGGGAAAAGACATTTGTAGTATCTGCCAAGACTTTCTGGAACCGGGCGCTTTTCTGCCTTCCCGGACCCCGCCTTTGCTATCAATGGAGTGTTTGTGGCTTCCCATTCCTCTTGTCCAGTGAACTGTCTGTCCACATGACTTTCAGGCTGCTCGGTTGTTCCCTCCATCAGTGGGGCCCCAGCTTCGACTGGCCTCAGTGGCAGAAGTGGGAGCGAATCAGACATTTCTTCAAACAATGAAATGGAACCTGGTAAACTGGCCAGAAACTGGGATGTGCTAGAATTTAAACTTAATGCTCAGTGATTGCAGTAGTTAGCTCCCCCCACAATGAAATATTGAAATGTGAGGCTCTTTCAAGAGGAACAAATTAAATGACTCTCTCCTCTTCCCTCCATCCCTCGTTCTCCTTGTGGACGTGGTGGGGCTGGATGTGCCTGGAGCTGATGCTTCTTCACAGACATCCATGACCAAAGGGATAAGCCATTTCCCCCCAAATCTTCCATCCATCTTCACTGTCCTAAAACTTCCATTCATTGTATCTGAATGTGGGAGTTTTGAGAAAGTTTGTGATTTGATCAGGCAGAGGAATTCTTGGTGTGGAGACACTCTTCACCAGCAGAGATTGCAACCCATCTATGCTTTAGGAGATAAATCTATGGCCAAAAATGAAGCCAGATGCTTGGGATACAAAGACAAAGGGAGACGATGCAAAGAAACTTGCATCCTACAGTTGAGATCTCTCTTTATCCTATATATCTCTTTTTTTTATCCTATATATCTCTATATATGTCTATAGATATATATGTATATATTTGAATACATATGTGTATAGATACATATATGTGTATATATAAATACATATGTGTATATATATATATATACACATAAGAGATATACAAAATAAATATACTTATTGCGTACATGAACTATAGAGTGTGAGGGGGAGCAGGGTCTAATGGGTATTCAGAAAGCTAGCTTTAAAGTTAAGAAGCCATTGGGTCAGCCTGGTCAGCCAGCCTGGCTGTAGGATCAGTCCCTTCCTTTCCCAGTGCTCTAGAAAGCCCTTTCACGCTTTAACATGGGAACACTTGTTTCAGAAGGGGCGCTTCCTCACTTGCGCCTTCCTCAGAGCAAGGAAACTGCAGGATCGCTGTCCAGAAGGGAGACTTGGGAACTCTGGGGAAGGTGGGAAACAGGCTGCAGAAAGGAACTAAGGCAGCTGATGTTTCTGGGTCTCCAGGACCCCTTGGGAGGCCAGCCCCCTCATTTTATAGGTGAGGAAATAATCCCGGGAAGATTGTAACCTATTTGAATCCAGGTCTTCCTGTCACACTCCTGGCAATCTCCTACAACATTTGGCTGCTATTTTACCTGGTCATAGAATAACCCCCCCCCCCGATCTGCTTTTCAGGGAATAGGGGATAGAGACTCCAACTTAAACTCTTCCCCCAATTTAGGATCCAATACATCTTCTTTAAGTGATTTATCCAGCCATAATTAAATGCTACCAAAACGGGAGATCCTTTTACTGGTCCCAGTCATTGTCATCTACAAATGAATTCCTGATCCACAGCAACTTAAAGCCTAAGTTGTGCAAAAAGAGGCCCTACTATTCACATGGAGATAACATTCAGGTTATGGTTACTAAGAAAACTGTGTTTGAGCTATAAAACATTCGGCTCACAGAGCTTCAGGTTTTTGCAAGCTTCCAGAATTAAACAGAGATTGCAATATGTATATGTCTAATCTGAGATCACTTCACTTCCCATTTTAAAAGCCATTTACAGTAAACCATCATTATTCCTGTGAATGCGTCCCTAAAAGTGGTTATTGACAAACTATATGAAAGAGTTGCTGTCTCACTGTGAATCCCAAAGATGTATTATACAAGGGAAAAGAAAAAAAAAAACAGTTTAGTATATGGCTAACCTCTTGTAGGGACGGTTTCATGGTTTCTTCTCCCCCCTGCCCAGGTTTTATCTGAAAGCTCTCATAATAGAAAGTTTTGAAGGGAACTAATGGTCATGAAATTGGTATTGATACCAAATTTGTCCAGGGAGGGAGAGGGGAATATGAGAGAAAGGAAGTGAAGATTAATTCTGCTGTCTCAGGTCCAGTGTCCAGTATGGAACTATTATTGGGTATGTCATAGAATTTCATTACCTCTGTCATTTAGGAAAGGAGAAGTCCCATTCATTGGAAAACAACAAGAGACAGCATCCATTAGTGCTTTAACAGTTAAAAGTTTATATAGGATCTTAATGGACAAAGTTTCCAGGGGGAAGAGCATGCAAAGAAAAATCTCTGCAAAAAATAACATTCATCCAGATAGAGATTTTCTGCGAGGAAAATTGCTGTCAAATTTTCCCAGCAGCTTGGTCACCAGTTGAAACAATGAAGAATATGTTGGCTATACACACAAATACCAGGAAACTGCTGCAGGGCAGTGGGAAGGAAAAACTCCCTCATTTTTTTGGGGGGGAATAGCTTTTTAAAAATACTTAAGTGGCTGAGTTTACTTGGAGCAGTTAAGGATTAAACCTGTCACTTTTTAACATGACATTGCTGTTATGTCGGAAATAAACATAAGTGATGTTTTGTTCTGGCAAAAAAATGATTTAACCAAGACAAAACAAAACCCCAAGCCATCGCTGAATTGGGGAGAAGGGGTCTGTTGACTCCCCTTTAGTTGTCAGTTAAGGGCCTTAAACATAATCAATTTACTTCCTGTTTTCATCTCTTTGCAAACTGAGATGCCTTGAAGGAATGACATTAATGACATTGGGTTTCTTTTGGCTGATGCTTTTCTGAGCTCTTACTAGGGGTTTTCCCCCCCAAAAGGGCAGCTCCTACAATCACACAAACCCTGTTAATATTGGGAAAGAATGAGCCTATGAGCCAATACAAGATCTCTAGAGGTGGCCTTCATTAGCCACTTGGTGATGTCTCTGGGTTTCTGCTTCCTCATCTGGAAAACAAGAGGCTTCACATGACCTCTAAGATCCTTGTCACTTCTGCTGCAGATTTTATGTTCCTGGGACGAGAAAGACAGAAAACATATGCCTTCCCCCATGACTGCCTCTGGAATTCTGGGTTGAACCTGAGTAGCTGAGAAGTTGGATGTCTTTTTTAAAAATTTATTTTATTTTTTTCCAACACATGCAACAATAGTTTTCAACATTCACCTTTGCAAAATCTTGTGTTCCAAATTTTTCTCCCTCTGTCTTCCTTCCCCTTCTCCCTTCCCAAGGCAACAAGCAATGCAATATAAGTTAAACGTGTAATTCTTCTAAACAAATTTCCATTTTTGTCTTGCTGAGCAAGAAAAATCAGACCAAAAGGGAAAAAACATGAAAAAGAAACAAAACAAGCTAACAGCAATAAAAAAAGGTGAAAATATTATGCTTTGATCCACATTCAGTTTCCATAATTCTCTTCTGGTTGCAGATGGCTCTTTCCATCCAAGTCTTTTGGAATTGCCATGTATCACCTCATTGTTGTTGAAAAGAGCCAAGTTGGATCCTTTTTTGTCTTAAAAATGGCTGGAGAACCCTTCAAGCCAGACTGAATCCACCTTCATTCGTTCATTCAACAAGCATTCATTAATTATCTGCTATAGGCCAGACACTGGGCTGGGTGCTGGGGTTAAAAAGACAAAAATGAACAAGTTCTGCCTTTAGGTAGATTAGATCCTGTTGGGGGAAATAGTAGGTAAACTAATAAAAAACAATATATATGCATACATATATACATATATATACACAAAAGTAGGTGTATATACATAAACATATATATATGCATATACAGATCTATGTGTCTATGTGCATTTATGCATATACAATATAGGAGCCTCAAAGAAAAATATATATTCTAAGAGATGAAGGTGAGGTGGGAATTCATCAATCACTTAATTAGTAAACAGGAAGTACTTATAACATGTGAGGCACAGTGCCAAGTTCTTGGGTTCCAAAGAATAATGGAAATACAATCTCTGCCCGAAGTAGCTTCAATTCTAATGTGAAAGACAATGTGTATATAATATATAAATATAAAAATAAATAATTGTATAATATATGAGCACTATATAATATATAAATATAAAAATAAATAAAAATATAAATATAAGTACAAATATAAAAATAAAAGTATAAATATATAAATATGTGTATATAATATAAAAATAAATGTATAATATATGAGGACTATATAATATATAAAAATAAATAAAAGTGTAAATATATGTGTATATGTAAATATATATACAAATAAAAAATAAATAAAAGTATAAATATATAGAAATAAATATAGTATATATATATATATATATATATAAATATATACACACACACACATACACAAGAGTAGACGCAGAGCCAACTTTGGAGGGCAAAGTCCATGCCAGGTATAGGAAACAGCCTTAAAAAGCTGATGTTTTATGTAGAAATAAACAGGTTGATTTCTCTGGAATGTCATGGGATGTAAAGGGGAAGCACAGTGGATTTTATTTTATCCCAGCAGCGAGAGGGAACCATTGGGACTTCTGGAGCAGGAGAGGGCTGGGATCAGACCCATGCTACAGTTCTGCTGCTTCATAATAATAACAACTAGCATTTATTAGGGCCATGTGCTTTACAAACATCCCATCTTATCCTCCTGACTCCAGGGCCGATCGCCATCACTGCACCCTCTAACTTCCCTTTACCTCATCTTATCCTCCCAACAGCTCTGTGAGGCAGGTGGCATTGTCATCTGCATTTTATAGATGAGGAAATTGAGGCAAACTGATGAAAGGACTTGCCCAGGATCACACGACTGGTTGTCAGGAGTCAGCTCTCAGCTTGGGTCTTTGTGCCTCTGGGATCCATGCTCTGTATTTCTAGCTGCCTCCTAGTTTTCCTGAGGATGATCATTTTCCTTCCTGGCTAACTCTCAGCATGTGATTACTCTGTGATCCAGGGAGACTTCGGGGGGCGTGGGCCCCAGGAAAGCAGGATTTTCTGCCATCAGCTTGTGCATTTTCAGCCGTGAGGACCTCAGAGGTCACTGATTCCAACCCTGCTTTTTATTGAAGTATTTGAGACCCTGGAAGCAAACAGCTTGTCCCAAGTCACGTGAGCTGAGATTTGAATTGAGGTCCCGGATTTCCCTTCACCCGCTACTGGAAAGCCTCAAAGAGCAGCCCCTGACCAGCTCCAGGGCGATTCTGATTTTTTGGCTTATTGCAGAGCTCCCAGTGCCATCCTTCAGCATCCACTTAGCACCCAGGAGGTGGGTTTGAGATGTGCTACCTCTTCATGGTCAGGGCAGATCAGCCCCGGGGCAGTCTCTCTTGGTAGAATAGAGCTTGGCAGTGATCTTGGAAGAGTCAAAAGCCTCATGGGAGATCACTCTCCTTCCCCTTTAAGGGCAAAGGGCCCAGGAAGTGGGTACTTTTGGGGAGGTTCTGGTGTTTGTTTGTCCCTATTCTGGAAGAGGATCATGACCTCAGGACTTGCCAAGACAGGCAAGTGTATTGCATTTAAGTGGGGAAGGTCTGGACAAGGTCTCCAGCCTCACTTTCCCCTCCAGAGCCATCTGGCTCCAGGGGCCAGACAGAGATCAGGAAAACTGGAGAGGGTCCTGGATGTCATTGCCTGATTAGGAGCCTGTATTAGGCCGCATCCCCAGGTGCCCATTTTTCCATGAAATAGTCCCAGGTGTCAGAGGTGACTCTCTCCATTCCCACAATGGGCTCTTTCTGTCTGGCATATGCTGCTCCTCATTGACCCCCTAAAGACACTTGTGGTTTCTATGTTGAGAAGCCTCATCCCCCCCAATTTCATTCTTTCTCTTTCTGCTTTCCTTCCTCGAGGCTTTTCTCCCCCTCCTGGGCTCACCTGGCTTTTCCCCCCATAAACAAAAAATGTTCTTAAAATCTGATTAGTTTTGTAGACTACAAAACCCCAAATGTATTATTGCCCTGCAAATGCCGACGTCTTCCCCTTTGGCGTGTTTGTTTGGCTTTTCAAGCTCATTTGGTGAGCTGAATGCTCCTGTGGGCATCTCTACCTGCCTTTGTGGGGAGGAGGGATGGGGGAGCCAACCAATGAGCAGAGAGCTGGCCCAAAATGAACCCTTCTGCTCTGATGGATGGGAGAAGGGAGGGAGCAAGCAGCCTCGTCTTTTCTCCATAAAGTAGCAGGGAGGGATTGTCTCACCAGACAGCTCAATGCTGTTCAGTGCGAGCCTTAAGCAATTGGCTGTGTGTACCCCTAAATGTTGGGGGGGACTTTCCATGGCTGTCACTTGTGCCTGAGAAAATGCGATTTCCCAGTTCATCAAATGAGACAACGATTTTGGAAGCCTGAAAGGGCATTATAGGTGCTCGCTGTCACTACTCTTGACATGCTACTGATGGGAGGAATGGGAGCATCGCTTGTTGGGGACGGTGTCTTGGTTTAGGATCTAGGCTTTATAGCTATGGAGTTCAGCCAACCCGGACGTTTACAGACAGGCAAACAGTATTAAATGTACTTGCCCAGGGTCACACAGATAAGGCAGTGGTGGGGAGACGCTGCCCTTTGACTCCAAGTTCAGGGTTCTTTCTTTTGTGCCATGTTGCCCGTCCAAGGCATCCTTCTCACAGTAGCCTGGGAGGAAGATACTTGCTATATATTTGTCCCCATTTTGCAGATGAGAAAATGGAGGCTTAGAAATGCTAAGTGACTTGCCCAATTACACAGCAAGAAACTGGCCAGGCTTTAACTGGCCTGAAACTAGCCGTAACTTAGCTTGGATTTTCCAATTTCATGATTTTCTTTTATCTATTTAAAATAAATTTCTGCCGACATCTTTTGTTTTTTATGTCACCTGCATTTCCAAATGTTCTAGCTTTCTTCCTTTTCCAGAGGGCTATTCCTTGCAAAAATGAAATAAAATAAAATAAATAAGAGCAAAGCCTGAAAGTTGAGCAAGATAACCAACTTATTAATGAAAGTCTGAAAGTGTAGACAACATTTCACACCCCTTGTCTCCAGTCTATGCAAAGAAGCAGGAGAAAGTACCATCTCCTCTAGATTAAGCTTATTTGCTGTGATGCTGGATTGTAGAAACAGTAGGGCTACGTTGTTATATTATATCCATAATTAAAAGAGATCCAAATATAAGCAAACCATAGATTCCCTACTTTAAAGACCTTCTATTCTAATTGGACAAAGCAACACATTAAAAAAAATCTGGAAAGCCAGGAGTTGAGCAGGAAGAAGGTGCCGTGGAAGAAGTGGGAAAATCTAAATCTTCCTTCTGATTATGGAGTCTTTGACCTAGACCTCCAGGGACCCCAGGTAAGGAGGTGACATGGGCCATTTTATCTCTCCCTTAGGGGCCAACTTGAACATTCTACTTTTGGGTTTGTGTCTGTTCTTCCCATTTAAGTTGTCCTTGTGTGTGCTGTCTGCTTACTTGACTTTGGAGCTCTTCTCATAAAGTTTTCCAGCTTCTTTCTTTGTCTTCATTGTGTTTTAGAGCATAGGCCATCATGTTGGGTTCCCACAAGTGGTTTATCCATTCTCTGCTTGATGGGCATCTCCTTAGTTTCCCATTCTTTGCTCTACAAAAAATACCAATATGGTAGACATGGAATCTTTCTTCCTGCCTTTGACACTGAGCCTTCTGGGTCAAAGACTGGATATTTTAGTCCCTTTCTTAATGCTTTCATTTTCAATCTGACTAAATCTAACAGATATGAATTACATATGCAACAAGTGCAAGACAGTGGAGATTAAAAAAAAAAGCCTCAGTCAGTCAATAAGCACTTATTAAGCACCTACTTTGTCCCAGATACTGGGAATTCAAAGAAAGGCAAAATCAAGCAAGCCAAAATCCAAGAACTTATATCCTTCTGGGGGATGGAGGAAGAATACATCAGATAAATAGATCAGTTTAGTACAAGGAAGGTTGAGAGGACAAAATAAATAATAACTGGGATGATCAAGCAAGACTCGGAAGAGGAGATGGAAGCTGAGCTGAGTTTATAAGTAAGCAGGATTTCGGAGAGGCAAAGATGGGGAAGGGAATGGCTAATTGTGCCAATCCAGAGAGGAATCACAGAGAGCTTCTAGTTCAGAGAGTGGCTGGTGCTCCATTTCATCTGGAATGGAATATTCTGAAAGGGAGGGGTGTAAAATAAAGTTGAAAAGATAGGTAGGGGTCAGAAGATGGAGGTCCTTCAAAATTAAGCTAAGTTGTTATATTACCCTCAAGACACTAGGGAGCCACTGATGTGATGGCGTGGTTGGATTTTGTCTTTGGGAAGAGTGTTTTGGCAGCTGGATAGGACAGGGCTTGGAAAGGGACCCAACAACAAGCAGGAAGACAATCAGAAGGTTCTGCAATAAAAAAGGGGATAGTTGCCCATCTTTAGACCCATTAGGGCCCTGTTTACAATGAGCACTCTTGCAGGAAGATGAATATGAGAGTCTCCAAAGAATAAAAATCCATTTCTTTGTGACCACTTCCAATTGTGACCATTACAGTGTTAGTAAAAAAAAAATTAAACCAAAAAATGTTAATAAAGTTGGTCTCTAAATAGGACATAGTAAATAGTCTTGTGATTATTTACTTGGGAGTGTGCAAACGGTGACCCAAAGGTGAGCAGAGTAGACCCCATTGAGTGAGTGGTGATCTTGTGTCACTGGCTCCGATAATCACTAGTTGGGACGTAGGATTTGAAAAAAATGCTCTTTATTATACCCGTCACCCAATCAGAAGATTACAGATTAGTGCCAGGAGGAACGTTAGTGGTCATGGAACTCCCAAAACTCATTTTTACAGATGAGGCAACTGAGGCTCAGAACAGTGACTCACCCAGTCTGAGGCAAGACTTGAATTCCTGTATCTGGTTCCAGCTCTCTGCCTTTGACCCTCACTGCCTCTCAAGTAGCTTGAGGAGATTTCTCTCTAATTAGCTAATAAATAAAGACCGTTGGTGTGTATGGACCTGCCCGATGGCCCGGTGGTGAGGCTGCTGTAAGGGCCGGCCTGCACTCGGCTCGGGTGGTGTGGGATCAGCATGGCGCCCACTTTCAGAGATTTACCCAGGTTCTCCTCTCTCTCCCCCTTCTCTCTAGATGGGCTTCTTTCGCAGAAGGTACAAAGAAATCATCGAAGCTGAGAAAAGCCGGAAGGACAACGAAGACAGCTGGGATTGGGTCCAGAAAAGCCAGTGAGACGCCGTGCAAGCCGCCACTGGTCACGTGCCGCCACACCTGCTCACCTGCCGTCCCCGTTCTTTGTATCTTCCATATGTGGAAGAAAGAATCTTCTCCAGATTTTTCGGAGGCCCATCGATGCAGTCTTGTCCTCGAGCAAGGAGCAGACCCCCAGGCCCCCCCTGCAGCCCTGGCACGTGACCTGAGTAGCACCCCGAGGCTGGAGCGGGTGAATCATGAACTCCAGAGAGCAAGCTGTGTGCCGAGCAATATTTATGAGTCCAGCGTTTGTGGTAAACCCTCAGGGGAAGACTGTTGCCTAGAAGTATTTTTTATAAATACAAGCCTTTTATACTGATTATGTCTTTATATTTGTATCAATGTTTTATTATTTCTATTAAATAGTTCTATAGTTCACTCAAGCACTGATTTCTGGCTGAAACCTGGGAAATACATATATATATATATGTGTGCGTGTGTATATATAAATATATTTTAAAAACCTAGTGTATGTTTGAACTTACCGCCCAATAGACTTGCAGAGGAAATGAGCTCGAGGAGATTTTGATTGCCTCTCATAGAAAACCAACGGGGCCGGCATTGGTGGGTACAGGTGCCCCATGGCGGTGCCTTGTACAGTGGGATGTACCATCTGCACGTGATGGGGACATGCCGAAGTCTCTCTGCATTTCTCTCGCTGCAGTCTCGATGTAAGTTGTGTGTGAGTGGAACCCTGAGGGATTTTCCCCAATGTTCTTCATTAAAGGGATCCGTGGCCTCCCGAAAGGGAGAAACAAGACCCAGCTGCTGGGGCCCCAACCTGCTGCCTTCATTTTGGGGAGAATCTCACTTTTGGGGGCGGCCCGCAGGAGGCCTCCTGCCTTCCACAAGGCTGATGCTGCTGGAATCCTTGTCCTGGGTCCCATGTGTACCACTGAGAAACCATCAAACCTTCGGGGCCAGTGAACTCTGTCATCTGCCAATCTGAGTCACCGACAAGCCTGAGGTGGGGGACTCCCATTCGTTCACCAGGTCCTTCCTCCTCTCCTTATTGTGGACGGCTCGGAGGCTGGTCATTTGGGCAGCAGTTGGACCTCAGCAATAAGAGCAACTCATTGGGTCCCATGAGAGTTGTGAGAGATGCTACAGGTATCAGGTGATCAGTCATTGGAAGAAGTCACTGGAAGAGTTTGACTTCAGAAACATCCTGCTACTTGATGTGAAATCCAGAGCTGTTTGGTCTCAGATGGACGACTGCCAGATAGAAATCTCTCTCTCAAAGCCATCTTTTTAGAGACATACATGGCCTCTATTTGAGCAGATTCAGATATACCCATACAAGACTTTCTCCCCACCCCCAGCCCAGTAATAGAAATGCCCAGCTGGGCGCAGCCAGCATCTGATGCAAGCTGAGCAATAATCTCATGGAGGACTTTACAGATGGAAGACTCAGCCTGGGATGAGTTTGGTGAGCCTCCTTCAAAGGGCAAGGCTTCCCTCGGAAGACGCTGGTGGGGGCTCTCATGAAGCAAGTCTGATGACTCAGCAATCTCCACGTAGTGGCTACTAGTCAGGTTTCTTGGCCCTCGCTCTCTGTAGCTTATTTTTTAACACCATTTGGTCCTCCCTGCACTTTCCTTCCATTGTGATAAATGCATTTTGTTTTAGAAGGATCAGGATCATTTATTCCATCTTTCTTTACTGTGAAACTTCAGTGAGATCATGGAAACACTGAGAGCAAGAGAACAAAAGGGATTTCCCTCACCATGAAAGTCACAAGGAGATTTTATCACCCATCTTTGACCCTTTTTGAGGGGATTCTGTTTGGATCAAACCCTTGCACAGGAAAATGCTTTGTACTGCTGGAAGATTTTGTCCCTAATATTTCCCCAGAATGACCAAAAAGAAGGGGAAAGGATGACGTCCTGCTGTGTCTCTATGGGCAACAAACTCCATTGAAAGTGATGGGCAAGTCTGGTTTGTGGTGGGGCTTCCCATTAACAATTTTTTATTGGCTTTCTTCTTGAATTTTTCTTTAATTAAGCAATAAGTATGAATCTATTAGCTCATGAAAGCAAAATCACATCAGCTCCTCAGATCAGAGATTTTCTTTTGATATTCATTGACTTCCCAGAGCGACTGACCATTTGGAATGATTACAAAGGCAATGTGTTCTTAAAGCCAGGAAGGGCTCAGTTCAAAACGCATCTGGGCCACGCTGACTGACCCTGGATAAGTCCTAGAAACCCTCGGTCCTTCAGATGATGCTTCAAGACTTTTAAGTAGCAGAGAAGATGGAGTTTCTTTCCTTGGAAACTCTGTAACAATGAAATCATGTGTCCAGTTGCAATTATCATCTCTAGGAAGCACCATTGGCATTCCCAAATCAGTTTCAATCAAAGGAATCTTAGGCCCTTAGATGGAGAGCTGAGAAGAACCTTCCCAGTCCATCCTCCTCATTTTATGGAGAAGGGGACGAAGGTCAGCAAGATGAATGAACTTGTTCAGTGTCACACTGGTAGTAAGGAATAGGGCTGGGATCTGAAACCTTGGCAATGGACTCCACATGTAGTTCTCTTTACATTATTACATATGGGGAGAACGATAAAATGTGGAAACTTCCATTTAAGAGTGCCCAATGTCCTTATCTGGAGTCGCTCCCACAGCTCAGTATTCCGAAGCTATGTACTTTTATCAGTGTGCTGATCCCCAGTGAGGCTTCCCACCTCAAGAACAACAGAATCGAACCTGGGTTTTCCTGGCTTCCCACCTCAAGAACAAAGACTGAACAGTCTCCTACTCTGCCAGTTTGTTTGCCCTGAGCAAATATAGACGCCCTCAAAAGATAACGCTTGAAGGCAATGGTGAGTTGTGGCTCACTCAAATGATGGGGACGGAAAACTCCAACTTTTAGAAATGCCCCGGAGCCTCAGAGTGGGAAGGGAGCTTGGAGACCAGATGGTCCCACCCATCATTCGACAGAATCTTTAGCCGTTGAACCTGCTGTCTCTTTCATCAAATCGGGGAAGCACTTCCCATGTCTCCCAGAGGCTTTGCAAAAGAAGTCAGCCACAAATGGGGTTTCCCAGTTTCCTCTTATGTGGTGGTTTGGGGCCTATGAGCCAAAGGCAAACCCATTGAGGGCAGGAGGCTGTTGGGCTTTTGTCTTTGTATTCCCAGTGTCTGGCACCAAATAGGTGCTTAATTAATGTTTGATGAATTGGGTTAATGAATCAAATAACTAAGATTTGGGTTGTCTGTGTTCTCACTAATATCCATGGTTCCTTGCTCCCACGTAAGGTTGTTGGCTATACAAATGCACTCATCACCCAGTCCTTTTGATAACAAAATCTTCCAGTTTTCCCTAAGGGTTTCATCGACTTTCAGAGAAAATAAAATATTTACTAGCTACAAAATAAAGGGATTTTTGTTTTCAAAGGTAGCAAAAGCAAACTTTCCTGTTTGAGGATGGACCCCAAGAGAATGGAGTTCCAAGAGGGAGATTTTGACTCTTCATGTAAAGAAGTCCTTGGAAGGGAGATTTTGACTCTTCCTGTAAAGAAGTCCTTGGAAGGGAGATTTTGACCCTTCCTGTAAAGAAGTCCTTGAAAACAAGATACATTAGGAACAACTGCCCAGGAAGCCTCACTTTCTGTAAAAAGGCATGGAGTTATCATTCCTCAGAAGGCAGGTCACCAGAGATCTCAGTGAGAAGACCTTCAACAAGTTTCAGCAAGAGTCCGTGAACAGCTCATTGTCTTTATGGAGAAGACAATAGGAAATCATGATTTTACTCTCTGGAGCTAATGAGGTGATAAATACAGAACATCCTTCCCAGGAAACTCCCAATACCTATCTTTATTGAGTCAGAAAATTGAATTAACAGAGGATCCATATAAAGGCCAATATCTCCCAAATGGATTGATTATATTTACCTTGAGTGAAACAGAGTGCCTAAGCTGAGTGCTGTTTGTTTGTAGATGAGTGATGTTAAATATAAAAATTTTATCAGGTTAAATGTATGAGGTTTCAACCCTTCCCTAACTTAAAAGGCATTATATAAAGAAGGATTTTTTTTTGGGAGGGGAAGGAAAGGGATAGAGAAAATTCTTTAGCTAACAGTAGACAGAAAAAATAGGATGTTTTTCCAAATGCTCCAAGTGTGTAAGGTGTATTTGTATTTTTAAAGTAATGTTTCACATTAATATATAAACTATGCACATTAAAGAATGAATAAAAGACTTCTTGGTTAAGTGTAAGATAAAGAAGCAATAATCCTCACTGTCCCTATCATTTAGAAAGGAATTATACTTCCTATTTTGATTATTGAATGTCTTCTGTATTTTTAGTCAGTTTGGGGAATGGCGCATCAATACCTAAGCTCATAAAGATCCAGTAAGACTTGATGATCAAGAATGGAGGCTTTGCTTAAGGATTGGGTTGATCTTAATGGATGGGGCTGACTGTCAATGCTTTACTTTTTAAACCTCACTAATGGACAGATAAACTGTAAATTTCTCTTGTGAATGTTGCTGGGGAGAGACAGTAAGGTCCCTCTCTTGATATTGCCTGTATTTACATTTCTATGGTCACCTATTTTCGAATTCACTTGCACTGTTTTGGAAATGTCAGGTTTACAAAAATTCATGTTTGGAATAAAAGAGAAAAAAAAAGATACAAGTGATTCCAATATTTTTCCCCTTTGTGCTTTCCTGACTTATCAAATGCACACACACACACACATGCTCTTTAGTATCTCCTTACTCTTTCCCCTTTTGGAGCTCAAGGTGAATACACATTATCTTGTGGAACAATTTGCAAAAGGAGCCATTGGACGATCAATGGATAATGCATATATTTGTAGAATCACAGAGAAGCTGCCTATTAGGATAAAACTTCATTAATTCTACTGAGTGAAGACTATGTTGTTCCTTTGTCTTAGATTACATTATGGAGAAAATTACAGATACTGCCCAGAGAAGACATTTGGTCAGGCATTTCTCGAGGTGGCCAACTCCATCAGCTAAAGACTTAAATCTTCATTTTGGATCCTGATTTAAGTTCTGCTGATTAACGCTACAACTACAAACTACATTTATATACCACAACTTCTTCAGCCATTTCCCAACTGATGGACACTTCCTCAATTTCCAATTCTTTGCCGTCTCAGAACTACCATAAATATTTTCGTATATCTCGATCCTTTTCCATTTTTTATGATCCCTTTGTGATATAGACCTAAAAATGATATTGATTGATCAAAAGATATGTATGGTTTTAAAGCCTTTGGGTATAGTTCCAAATTGCTCTTCAGAATGGTTGGATCATTTCACAACTCCACCAATAATGCATTAGTGTCCCAATTTTCCCATATCTTCTCCACATTTATCATTATCCTTTTCTGTCATATTAGCCAATCCTATAGGTGTGAGATGATACCTTAGAGTTGTTTTAATTTTCATTTCTCTAATCAATAGTGATTTAGAGCATTTTTCATATGACCATAGATAGCTTTAATTGCGTCATCTGAAAACTGCTTGTACATATTATTTGATCATTCATTCATTGTGGAATGACTGGCATTCTTTATAAATTTGAGTCACTTCTCTATGCATTTGCAAAATGACACCTTTGTTAGAAATACTTAATATAAAAATTATTTCCCATATTTCTACTTTCCTTCTAAACTTTTGTTTGTACAAAACCAAAGTACTTTCAAGCAGAGAAAACTTCCTGTATGTTTACAAAGTACATTGACACATTTAGTAGGCTTGTTTGACTCAACAGAAAGGGCATCCCTCTGTTTTTTCCTTACCTAAAAATATTTGGTTTTTTTTTTCCTTTTGCAGAAAAAACCCCACAAGATTTTAATATAGTAATCATAGCTTACGTTTCTACATCATGGAAAGCTTACCAAGGCAGTTTCTTCCCAACAATCATGTGAGTTCTATTATCTCCATTTAACAGAAAAGGAACTTGAAGGTCAGGGAAACTGACCTTGCCGGAGGTCACTCAGATGACACCTTCTGGAGCTCACCCTCAAATCCAGATCTTTTGAATTCAAGAGCAGCACTTGGCACAATTGGGCAATAGCATACGTGGACAAAAGTTCTTGTACCTGTATCCATCTTTTCCATGTTTAAAGAAATAAAAATGCAGAGGGTGGGGGGAAGGTCTGGTGAATCATGTCCAAAGATGCACTAGAAGATATTCTCTCTTTCAGTTTTGAGGGATTGTGAGAAATATTATCTGTAAAGTTTGTAGGTTAAGGGCACAGAGGGCTAGGGGATCTCATGACTTCCAGGAGATGACGTGGTTGTCTATCTGGAAATGGTCAGCGATTTGACCCCTTGAAGGCAGACCCATCCCTGCCCAACCATGGGACGGAAGAGAAGAGCTGAGAGAGACGGTGGGGTGAGTCTTGTCTCAATCATCACTTTGACCTGAAACCTCCATCTGGGGGAGCTCACCATTTCCTCTCTGTTTTGCTGCCCTTGCAGCTTGACATGCTCAGAAAGTCTTGAATTCTAGGAAATTATATTCTAGGAGTTCAATTCAAAATAATTCAAGGAAAATTTAATGTAGAATCATGGAATCATAGATTTCAAGTTGAAAATGGCTTCAGGGGCCATGCTCTAAATCACTATTGATTACAGAAATGAAAATTAAAACAACTCTAAGGTATCATCTCACACCTATCGGATTGGCTAATATGACAGAAAAGGAAAATGATAAATGTGGAGAAGATGTGGGAAAATTGGGACACTAATGCATTATTGGTGGAGTTGTGAAATGATCCAACCATTCTGAAGAGCAATTCGGAACTATATCCTCCTCATTTCACACATGAGGAAACTAAGTCCCGGAGAGTTTGAGTGACTTCTTTGTTGTCACAATACTAATAAATGACAACTGTGAATTGAACTCAGGTCTTGGGACATAAACCTATAGCTGCCTCCACTAACTCTCAGGATGCTTGTTGTCCTGGGTCAGCACCCCACTCATCAGAGGCTTTCCCAGGAAACTTTGTTGCTGCCATCTTTTTAGAGCTGGGAAAGTTGCTATTGGCCAAGGGTAGCCTTCTGGGTTCTAGCCACCTGGGGAATTAGCCCTTCCTGACTCAGTTGTTGAATGGCCTCTTTGGGCTCAACATTTCCTCTCTTCCTGTCTTTCTATAATCCAGTGTTTCTGCTTTTCTAAACTCTTTGGAAAGAACACTTTTGTTTTGGGTCAAGGGAAGATTTTTTAGATGAACCCCAAGCCATCCAAGTCCTCAGAACTTCCTTTGTCCAGGGAGCTGCTTAAGGGGAAGGAGACTGCTGGGGAGTTCAACTTTTGACTTTGCTGACCAAGTACAAGTGGCCTCCGGCCTTGGCAGCTCTTTCGAAATGGTCACTAAAGAAACGTGAGAAAGGCTCCTTTTACTCTGTTCCCAAGAAGACGCCGGGCAGTAGCTGTGTCAGCAGAGTCTTGTTGCTAAGTTTAGTCTTTGGCTGTTCTGGAGTTCAGATTTCCGCACCCTGGCTCTGTCCACATAGTGCCAGAGCTGCTTGGTGGGGCTTCCATTCCTTGGGTGTCTTCAAGCAGATTGCAAGAGGTCCCATCCAGGAGCAGGGAATGCTTATTCAGTACAAGGTGGGCCAGGTCAAGGGTTCTCCACCTCTCCTTGGGCCCCTCCTCAGAATATTTAAATGCATAAATCAAAACCCAACAATTCTGTGTTGTGATCCAACCAGGAGATCAAGGACCTTTGGCTTGTGCCATCTATCAATGAGCATTTATTAAGCACCCACTATGTGTCAGATGCTATGGTAGTCCCTATGGCAGGATATAGACACAAACATTGAATGGTTCTTTCTCAAAAGAAGTTTAGATTTTATGGCAGTAAAGACATTGTGGACATAAATTAGAGGATTCAAAATAGGTACAAAGTAAGTATGAGGGTTTCAATGGCAAGGCACTCACAACTGGGGTATGAGTAGGGTGGGTATTCAGGGAAGTCATCTCCCTGACATCCAGAAATAGCAAGAGAGTGTTAATTTGGAAAGGAGCAGTCTCTGATTTTAGAGAAAGCTGGGAGTCAGTTAGAGTTTGGGCAGTTTCCTGAAAGCTTTCTTGTTGAGTCTTTTCACATTCAACTCTGGCCCAACCTCTTGTCCGACACATTTGGGAAATGTCCCCGGAAGACACTGGAGTGATTTAGAAGTAGGATGAATCCATGGTGGTGAGTTCTGCCTCTGACAATCCAGAAGATGTCAGGTGAGTGATGGGTGGGTAGATTTAGAACT